>CAUZXS010000144.1:52500-77256 GCA_963585895.1 Sepioteuthis lessoniana
AGCTGCCAAATATATATATATATATATATATATATAGTATTATTAGTATTGGTATAAACTTCTATATCCGTATAAATGTATTGAAAAAAGAGATCGATGCTTTTAATAACCTGCGCCTATTTTAACGATTATATATATATATATATATATATATATATATATATATATGTGTGTGTGTGTGTGTGTGTGATCTTTGAAATCGGCACAGATTATTAAACTATATATATATATATATATACAGATTAATAAGGTGTGCCAATTTTAACGATTATATATATATATATATATATATATATATATATATATATATATATATATATATATATATATACGCTCGTGCGTGCACGCATACGCAAAGTATCGGTAGGCTTTTAAACCTATATTTACAACTTATCTGCTCTGCCTGCTTACATGTATAAACGCGAACAGATGTCGCGCAATTTAAAATGTTTCATGTAGACATCATTACAATATCATTTTTTTATGGCTATCTTTAATTTATATGGTCAGCATTTAATCACAAGTATCAGCTCAAACTAAAAATGTATGTATGTATGTATGTATAGGTACGTGTGGGTGGAGAGGCTTTGAAGTGGTGTTTGAGTTGATGTATGTTATCCATAATTATAATTCTATGGTCAGTCGCGAAGTTTCTGCAACAATTTATTTCAAGGAAATTATATGTCGGACCACCGGACATGAAAGCATGTATTTAAAATCCAATGATACTAGATATTAGATTTTTATATAAATTACAATTTATGCAAACCATTGTATAAATCTTAATCACAAACACCAAATAACTAAGAGAAAAGGAAAAAAAACATTCTTGTCTCCCCTTCTTGCAATTTTTATCATACTACGAAATATATTTCCTAATCAAATGTTTTTTATATATTTTGATATTCCTGACCATCTAAACCAAAATTTTAGAATCGTAACATTCTGAATATATATATGCTCAGACATTTCTATATTTAACTGGGGAATAGAAATAATTTAAAGTAAGATCCTCAAAGTGAAAATGTATTTGTAAGAGGATTAGAATAAATTTGTTGAAATACAAAATTCTAATGTAATTGCTCAATGGACAAAATAATAACAAAATAACTCACAATTAACTTTACGAAATCTTAATATTCGTATGGTATAATTTTACTCGAAATATACTCACACAACAATGTGTGTGTGCGCATAAAAGTAATATCTTTTCAAAATTCTTCAAATTATATATATATATATATATATATATATATAAAGTTTTTTCGGCACAGTTTATAGAGTTTGTGATATTTTTTTAAATATATTGTTTTAGCTGTTTTCAATTTTACATTAGCTTTTTAAAGTCCTTTTCCAGACAGAAATTATATATATATATATATATATATATATATATATATATATTATATATATATATATATATATATGATTGTTAAGACCCAAATAAAGAGAAAAACAGGCACCACCAAAAGTTTGCAACCAAAATCAAAGTTGATTTTTCCTTTCATGATTGCAAATTCAAACATTATCTTGAAAAAATGTTGCAGTGAAGCGCGGGTACTATATCTTGTACAATGTACATCGGTTAATAAATAGATAGATGTAATTTCCCTCTATCTATTTATCAACCGATGTACATTGTACTAGATATTGTCTTTCAACCATCACTAGTCGAGACCAGATGTAACCTCCCTCTGGTCTCGACTAGTGATGGTTGAAAGACTTAGTTCACGATGTGAATTGGACTTTATTCACTAGGAATTCCTTCATAATGGTTAAGGTTTGTGTATAGGCAAACAAATATCTTGGATAATAGAAGAATCGTTTACTGCTTTTCCACAGCCTCTCCGAATGACACTTTTGAATTCAAGCCTTTTCTGTCTGCTAGAACGATTGCTTTACCAAAGCAAGAGAACCCCTTTTTTCCTTCTATTCTACACAGACCTTTGTGTGGATGAGAAGGATACATACTTTTCACAAGATCATTAACAGGAAGTAAAAACAAAAATACCTTCGTCTTGAATTCGGATCATCCTGATTCGGTGGGCCTGATCGAGCGGCAAGACAAGGTCAATTCAATTTCTACGACGATAACAAAATGTGTCTCCCGTTTCTTATTTCATAATATGATGAATTATTGTAGATCTGTTAAACACAACCCTTATTAAGTCAAAACAATATATAGCAATTGAGGGAAGAGAAAGTTCCTGCCTTTCTCTAAAATGATTTGCGTGTAATTATTTTATGTCCTTTTGTTAAACTTTCTGTCAAGTATTCAAATAATCGGGAAATTTGTTTTTTATAAAACAATTTCCACGATTTTTGCAGTTTAGATAACAGTTGATTTTCTACTTGCGTCAGAAAAGTCAGAATCTAAAATCTTGATTTCTTTTCCAAAGCTTGCATGCAGGTTGGTCCTCAACACTTTGTATCTTGTTGCAGTACAATCTTCTCCCTATTTGTATTTACCTAATATTCATCCTTGTGAGATATTTTGCTAAGATGAGTAAATATCTATCAAATAACTTACAAAATTAATAGCGTTTTATCTCTGTCTTATATATATATCTATATATATATATATATATATATATATATATATATATATATATATATATATATATATTGTCACAAATAAACCAACATCTTAGTTATGATGGACCCAGAACATAAAAGAAAAAGAAGAAAAGAAAAGGTGATAAACTAGCTGACCGGTTTCATCCTCGAGTTAAATCGAGGAAATATCGTGTATACTAATAAAAGGGAATATTTATGATGAGGGGTTTAAGAAAAAAATTATATTGGAGACTATAATGAAATAATATTAAGTTCAAGCTGGCATTCCCTCTGTTTACAGAAATTTTACAAGTTTACAAAATATGGATTGTCTCCAATACCGTCAAATGAAATGAAGAGTGCGACTTACTCAGAACCGAGAAAAAAGTCGATACTAAACTTCCCAATACAGTCACGATTAATTATTAGGTACTTTACTATGGAAGACCCGTATGTATTTCTAAGATTATTCAGCGAGCCTCCAATAAAATTACATATTTTCGTAGGAACAGGTTTAATTCTAGCAACCAGCTTTTGATTAGTTCTTCCTATGTAGCTCGAACCGCAACTGTACCTAAACAAGTAAATAAGAGAATCATTATAATTAGGGGGAAGAACATCCTTACAGATAGATGCCAGGATGGATTTGGTGTGAAAGACCACGAATACATTGGATGAAAAATAACACCTCAGTAGAGTTTGTGTGATTTGCTTAGTAAATTGCTCACAAGTTCCAACCTGCCAAAGAAGAACTAAATTCAAAGGACACTTTGCTTTGATACCTCTGCAGGTTTATTAAATTCAGTTATCTTATTGGCAATAACTGTTTGTATAATACTCAAAGAAAAACCATTATTGGCCAGAGTCTCAGAGATAAACTTGATCTTTCAATCAAGAGTAGATTCTATGCAAATCATTAAGGTTTTATATGTTAGGGCATTAATTAGATTAAAATGGAAACGTTAATCACTATCTAATGTAAATTTAAGGGTTGGTGGATCTTATCAAGGGAAGTTCGCCTCAGTCTCGTTATTATACAGACAATTTATATATATATATATATATATATATATATATAACACTATTATCCTTGAGAAAGAAAAGAATCCAAATACTCTCCCTCTCACTATGGATAAATAGTAGGGTAGACTAGGCTCTTTAACCTTGATATGGCAACCGGTGAAGAAGAAAGAAAACTCTGAATTCAAATTTGTTAAATTCCGCTTAAGAAATAAACTTTCATGTTGCACCCTGCTCGTGCGGAGGGGTTTATATATATATATATATATATATATATATATATATATATATATATATATATATATCCAGTCAGCGACCGAAGACAATGGGTGTAGATTATTCGCGTATAGAATATGTGAGAAATTTCATATAAACTGTGGGAGTGCTCGATGTATGGCTATGTTATATATTCCTTATCCAGGTTTATATAGTAAAACTCACTCACAGAGCGTATCCAATGTAACTATAATCTATATTTGTTGTTTTTCAACCACAAATTAAACGTGTGAAGTCATCTGATGAGACGAAGAGTATAATGATATTCTGTTATATAGTCACATATGCAGATTCACATCTACATACATGCACATATATATGTAGAATAATTCACAGCGACACAACGATAAAGACGCATGAAGAAAGACGCACGAATAAAGGACGCAGGAATAAAGGACGCACGAAGACTTCTTTACAAACATATTTACCTCTCACTTTATTGCAAGGGTTCGAAAGAGTTGTTCAAGGGTTGCATGTGAGAGGGTACTGGTGGAGACCGAACATAAACTTCATATTTTGACCCCACTGTTATGACCGTCACGTTGTGTCTTTCTTGTTCTCCTGATGTTGGGGTCAACTTTATCGGGGCTTTCCGAGGCCCCCCTCGGTCGACTGTGGCTTTCCTACCACATCTGGTCTCTACTGTCTGGAATTCTACTGGCAACTGCTTTGGCACCCCGAACTCAACTGAGTTAAATAATAATTCAACGCCCACACGATCGCCCACTGGATCTTTGAAATCGAATGTTTAATCGTCATCAAGCGGAAATAACTGTCATGCAGTTCAGAGGTTACTCTCTTCCGGTGCATCACTGTAGTGGAACAATGGGACCTTCACCTTGTCCCATATCATAAGCCTTAATCCGCCCACGCGATCTCTTTCGATTACTGGCCATTGGAATGTGTCACTTCCTTCCGGTGTATCACTTTGGAATAGCATTTTTGGGCCGGGGCGAGGGTCAAAATATAACAATTCTTCGTCGAAATAAATTTATAATGACAATTCAACAAGGTTTGAGTTTTCTTCTAATTGCATTATATATTTCTGTGTGTGTGTGTGTGTGTGTGTGTGTGTGTGTGTGTGTGTGTGTGTGTGTGCTGTCTTGTTGGGGTTTAGTATCTGCTAACTGAATCTCTTGAAAAAGGGTAAAAGAATGGTATCTTGGGTATGACATTACACTCATTTGGAGATCAAGAGAGTGTGGAATAATCGTTTCTTGCCATTATTCTCGGGTCCACTTTGACCCGGAATGGTAACACCTGTTAGGGCTCAATCTCTGGATCAAATAGTTCGACTTAAAAATTATTTGTATTCGATTGGACTGTGCAGAAAAGAAACTCTTAAGAAATAACTACACAAAAAATGTAAATATGAATACACAATGAACATGATTCCCTAACCTCTAGGCACAAAATAACCATGTTGCCATACAGTTAAAACCAATCAATCAATCAATCAAAATATGTATACTACTCAACTGAACGAACCCATTATGACTTACTATACACTACCATTTACGTATAGCAGAGTAAATAGCCAAGATTCAATACAATATTTAATATAATCTCACACGAGGTTTCGTTCTTTATCAAAAACATATTGAAAATTTTATTTAGTTATTGATTTTAAGAAAATTTTTTGATTTATGTTTTTACAACTAAGATTCCATAAATGCAATTTATTTCTATCTTTTTTGGCGTTATATGAAAACAATTAGTAGGCGATCGATTTTTACAAATACCTCCTGTTCTAAAGTGTTTACTCAAAAAAACATTCTATTAGAATTTTCTTCCATCTTAGAAATAGGATAAGCATTTTCATGATAAATTTTTGTTATCCAAGTTTCCCATTCCCAGCCCAGGTGTTGATTTCCCGCCAAAATCTTTTTTCATACTTACTACGAATAAACATTTTGAATATGAATACCCAACAATGACATTTTTCCCTTTTTACAGCTTCATCAGGTATAACAATTTTTATAAACATTTTTAATGACATTTTTTAATGAAATAAAAAAATCATTAAGAAATGTCATTAAAATGTTTATTAATGATGTAATATCTGACGAAGCTTTGAAAAGCGAAACGTCAAAGGAAAATAATTTTTTTCTACAACTTATATTTTCATTTTTCTACAGTAACATTCTTTAACTACAAAATGTACTCGAGCAATAATCAACTTCATGTAATTTTTTGCCACAAAAAGTGCTTCATAATGAATGACTCTTTACTTTTGGCTATGCTAGCCAACAAAACTGTTTCTTCAAAATCCAATGAACATAAAAAGAAAACACTCAAACACTCATTTAGACTTTTCAAAACTACATTAATACAATCACAATCATTGTATCGATGACAAGGTCACATTTCCCGTTAGTGACCCTACATGTTTCCACTTAACCTAGTTAATACAAGAACAAAGGATTTTGGTTAAAACGATGAAGTTTTTACGTCACTTCGTTTATCATTTGTAATATTAGCACATATAATATGCGAAGGTGTTATAAATAGTAAGCAGTGTTACGTAATTTCGTTTATTATATTAACTAATAGCCTTTATTTAGGTATAGGCTATGCGGGGATACTTTGGATCAAAATTATGACTAGGTTAGGTCCAAAAACAAGATAAGCTTCGTTGTTTCAAAAACGTATCTCGTGTTATGAACAATCCTTTATTTTGTCAGATTAAAAATTAGTCTTAAAAATCATTCATTACACGAATGTAAATGGTATATAAGTAAAAAGTAAAGTTGGTGACCTTAGTCGAGAGTAACCTGAAGGCTCCCTTTTTAATAACTACTATACCGAAGTATAGGGAAGGGTGCTACACCATTCCCTGGATTGCTCCACTTTATCCTTCATCCTCACCTTATCGTGCTGAGTGTTAAGCAATATGGCATCAAGTACCATTTTTTGAGTCTTTGGTATGACTCGACCTAGGATTGAACCCCGGTCTCACGGACCATTGGCGAACACTCTACTCATTGAGCTAAACGGTATATTATTGAACATTATGGTACAAGAAACATGAGTAGAAGGATCTTAAGCATCACAAAACTGTATATAGATGTCTGTGTGTATATATGTGTGTAAATGTATATAAAAATCACAATTTTACGTTTACAATGAAATTCTTATTGCAACTGACAGTTGACTTGAATACTATAATGTCTGTTGTATTTTTTCAGCTTGAAAATATCCCGGTATAAACATCAATAGAAATAATGGCAATAGGAATCTATATATTACTTGTTATTGGAGATGAACGAATAAAAGTGGCATACGAAAAAGGTGTTTGCTTCAATTAATAATTGGTGTTTTCTTTTTATCAATATAATTGAATATCAACGAAACTTCCTAACTCGGCGCTTTAGAATCCTCAACTTTTCTTCTGTTTTATCCTTGAGGCTTTTTTGCGCAATGCTCATCAAAAGTTTTTATTTTTTTCTTGCTTATGTCAAACTTTAGAAGCAACAAAAACATTCCGGTGCACTTTGTATATAAATTCAAAATGGATTTTTAAAGTGGTATTTAAACATTTTAACGAATAAAAATAATTCAAACTGCAGAATGTTATTAGTAAAAGCTCTTTGTTCAGTAAGTTCTGGGACAGTGGTGTTGTGGTTAACATACTGGACTACAACATCATAGAGATTGAGTTCGAACTCCAGTTATGTGATCAAGTTCATTTTCAAACTAATATCCTTGGAGAAGGTATAAACTTCTTTATCCCCACCAACTATGGGTTAAATAGTGCCATGAATGTTATTTTACAAAGAGGGCATCGGCATTAAATAACCCATGAAGGTTGATATGTTATCAACCAAACCAACGAAAAAATTATTGGTATGCTTTGTATATAAATTTAAAAAAACGATTTTAAAAATGCATTTATACATTTTAACTAATAGAAATAATTTAAACTATTGAACAATATTTGTAATTGCTTTTTGTTCATTAAATTAAGAATAATTCCCAATAAATTATTCTGAAAAAAAAACATAGCCTTGATGTTTTTTTCGTGACGTATTCTATGTTTGGGTATGATGAGACGAATAGACTCTTTTTTTAAATAACGAAAGTTGTTTTCTTCTTTTTTTTTTTTCTTTTTGTTTTTGTTTCGCATTTCATGTTAGTAAGAGGAGAAAATCCCACTTCACATAAAGGGGAAAACAGGACTCAAAGTATTTCCTTATTGTCATAACTCCCAGATCCATTCTGATCCAGAGTGGTAGGACCAGTTTGGATCTCATTTATGGGTCAAATAGATCAGTTTGAAAATTATTAATATTGGATAGGAATACTTGAATCGATATAATTGTTTGCAAATAAAAATGTTTATAAACAAATAAAGTTTAGTGAAACGTTGAAAATATAATTATGATTGTAATTAAACATTTACAAATGAATCGTTAAACAACCTATAGTGAATCGACATGCCGTTAAATAATTAAACTAAACCTTTGATAAGGTCTAAGATGATAGAAAGGAAGAAAGACGTCTTAAACATGCCGGAGAATAGAAAAAAAGGTGAAAATATGGAGAAAGGGTAGATTAGAGAAAGAGAATTTAAAAAGAAAAGTTGGAAGGAAGTAAGAAAGGGTGAAGAAATAGAAAATGTAAATTGACGTCTGAAAATAGAAGAATTAAAAGTTATTGTCTTTATGATTTTTTTCCCTAATTTAAAAACAATTCTGTTAAGGTAATACGTTATTATTTTTGTTTGGTATTTATGATATTAAGTATCGATTCTGCGTGGTGTCTACGCGATGACTTAGTCAGTGTAATAATACTCCAGTAAAATTCATGAGATTCGACAGGTATTAAGAGAACTTATTTGCCAGTCTCGTGATTTTAGTTTTAAATTGTTTATTGTAGAACTCTTTGTAAAATTGTCATCACGATTCTCACAAGAAAGATTGTATCTATATGAAGATGTAGATGTAGACACGCTCCTTAGTTTCGATGCTTTCGAAGGAACAACTGAAAACTAAAAAATTCTATGAATTATCAATTTTAAAAAGTGAAAAGAAAGATGAGTGCGATTATAGTCTGCGTTCTACCTCGGTATTTGAAATCTACTTTATTTTGATATATGATCTATCTAGAAATTTGAGTTATAAATCTTCCTATTAATCATTGGTTACCTCCTCTGTTGTTACAAGTGTACTTATGTTATTTTAATTCAAATCATTTAACTTTTCTTTAACTGATTTTAAATTTTTTAATTAATACTTTTTAATAAATAAATCTGTCGTAAAGGGTTGTTTTGTAGTACATTTTAATTCTTTAAATCAGCTTTGAAAAATAAAGCACACACTGCATTAAAATAAAGTACATCAAAATAAAGTACACACTGCATTAAAATAAAGTACACAAAAATAAAGTACACACTGCATTAAAATAAAGTACACAAAAATAAAGTACACACTGCGTTAAAAACAATGTGGTAAACTACATATTACAAAAACATCGAATGATATATTCTTCACAGACATTAGCATTCACGTAGATGTTTGCGTGTGTTGTGCATGTGAGTGAGGATGAGACAGACAGGCAGATAAATAAACAAAACAAAAATATCGTAAAAATAACGAAAATCCTCCATCGAAAAAAAGCAACACTGAATAAAGACAAATTCATCCCATCGAGGTCAAACGGTCAGTAAGCTAAAAAAAACATTATTGTTGAGTTAGATTCGCAGTAGGTGCTCCTCCTTTTGTATTTGTTTCAAACTAAGCTATGCTAAGGGTGCTTCACATGGTGTAATGGTTTACGAGCTGGGCAAGAAGGTTATTGTTTTGTCACTGATTCCATTTCCTATAACGAGAACCGCATACTTCTTCTTTATTTTAACAAGACGTCAACCAGTCAAGGGTTATTTCATGCCAAGAGGTTAGGGAATAGCGACCATTGCACACTTATATTTCCCTTTTTTATGATGATTCCAATTGTAGTTGATGTCCTTGGAACGGTCTCTAAAGGCCTGTAAGAGAGACTGGCAGAACAAGAGTAATGTTAATAATAATTCACCTATATAAAACGCAATGTGAATATATATATATATATATATATATATATATATATATATATATATATATATATATATATATACAAAGGTTTTTGCTAGGATGTGGCCCAAGGATTTATAAATAGGGCACCCAATGATATATATATATATGTATATATATATATATATACAAGAGTCATTCAATAGATAAGGGAAATTTTTTTTAAAACAACATTATTTCTTTTTTTTTTTTCAGAATTTTCCCTATAAATGTGCGTTCTGCATTGTTTGGAATTGGTTTATGATAAAAATTATTTGAATCTCGCAAAAATATTTCTTTTGAAACTATTTAAGATGACAAAGAATGTAAAAGTGAACTCCAGGCTTTAACAGAGATCTGTTACCAAATTTTTTTTATGGTTAACCAAAGTAAAATGTGGGAAAATAACTGAAAATATGTGAGAGGCGTACGGAGTTTTAGGCAAAAAATGTTTACAAATGAGTTAAGCATGGATTTGCCATTACACGCCTTAGTCTAAAAGACAGTCCACACAATGAAAACAAACTGACTCTACAGACTGAAAAAATTCCAGGCGCAGTGGTCAGTAAAAAAAAGACATGTTGACAGTGTTCTGGAACGTGAAAGGACATGTCAATATTGATTTCCTTAAACAAAAAAAGTGCAACTCTACACAGTGCTTTCTATAAGTAATTTGAGGTGGGGCGCAAAATTTACCTTATTTATTGAATAACTCTCATATATATATATATATATATATATATATATATATATATATATATATATATATATATATATATTTAAACTAATATTATTTGTTGGACAAAAGTTTTCAAAGAAACTGATATATATGTTGCATAAAATAAATATTGTTTTAATTGAACTCTCAAATGATTAAAAGCTCAGTCGATAAATAAACTTTTAAAGTAATATATTTATAGCAAGGGAACAAGACATATTATCAATTATCTTTATTTGATTTTACTTTATTTTGTTTTAGGAAGTCTTGAACAAAAACAAAAAATGAAAACCCACAAAGTACGATTTAATTGCAAAATTATCAGACATTTTTTAAGAAGCTACTACGATTGCCAGTAATTGCAACAAGACTGCATATTCGTTCAAATCAATTTTTCGAACCCCTGTTTTGTTTGCGGCTATTTTTCCCTAGTCATTCCACGTGAAGAAGCAATCACATGCAAAAACACTATACGTTTCATGTAAACGCTTTTTATTTAAAATTTGAAGGACAATGTAACCCAAAGTCATTTTTCATGCATTCAGAAAGAACATGAAAAGGTCAGATACGTTAAATACAAAATCTCGAATTTTACATTTTTAGATTTGTTTTAAAAAATGTTATTTTTTTTACGACTATTTTTACCCGGTATCATATTCTTACTGTATTTTGCAAAATCAATTTTTTACATTTGCGTAAACACTAAAAATATTTTGTCTTAGAAACCTAACATTTAAAATACATAATAATATTCATTAAAATAAGAAAACAAATTTCAAAGTCTCTTCACAAATACCTTCATCTTTTTATTAACAATTTGTGACAAAATAGCCAAGTGGTCAATCCTTTTGGAGCCTTGATTCGTAGATAAAATGGTTGTGTATAGACCATTGAAGGTCGTAGGAGTTGTTCAAACAACAGGTAACAACCTAAGATTTCAAATACAACACGATCTTTAGATCCCAGTATCTGATCTTATTTGGCTTAACCTAAGCTTAATAAATTCCATCAAACCGATTAGTTTGACACTACTATTTAACAAAAGGTCCTTTTTTAATGTACATTAATAAATGCATTGATCAAATTGATTATCAATTAATTTGTTGTAATTTTTCAAGTTATTTATGGATATTTACTCTTTTTTTAATTATGGTAATATAATGACAAACTCGAAGTCACAAAGACATCAACGGAAAGGTCATTGCTTGGAATAAACCTGAGAGATAAAAAAGAAGTCAGTATAAATTAAAGAGATGGTAAAAATATCTTAGAAATTATGATACAGAAAAATGGAATAGGATACACGGTAAAAAAAAGATATAGGACTGAGTTAACAGAGTTGTGCCAAAGAAATAACAAGGTTATAAGGACAATGTTGACAGTGAAGTTTTCTGTGAAGTTTAAAATAATCCAAGTCGTCATTGAACGAATGGAAAAAAGCTTTTGTCCAATAACTGAGACAAAATAACATATCATGATGATAATAATAATGACTTTTTTAATTAATTTTTTGTGTAATTAATATTATAGAACTGAATATGAAGTATTTCACAAATCCAAATAAATTCTAATTTTGAAGAAACCCAGTCTAATTTTATACTAACCCTAATTTAGATTGTAGTGAATCTGACAGTATGACAGAAATACGTGGAAAGTTGGACAAATCAAATACTTCACTCAAATTTAGATGATGATCGAAACGCCCTTTTCTCCCTCATGTTAAAGCTCAAACACACATTCAATTTTTCCCAAGCCACCCTAATCAAAACCATACACTGCAAAAAATCCTGAAGACTACTAGAATCTGCAGTCATTCCCAAAACAAACCATATAAAACAACGTCCAGATTTTTACCAAATCTCACCATACTTGGCGAACATCACACTAAACGAAAACAATATCAAAATAGAAAACGGATAGAAGAACAAAAATATTTTTTCACTCTGTGCCACCATACTTTTGAGAATCCTTTCCCTTTCCTCTAGCCCTACCTCACCCCAATTACCACATAGACACCACAATATAGACAAATTTCTGCGACATCACATTATAGTCAATATCTTTCCATGAAACAAGATATGCCAAACCCCTTTCACCCAAACCCTTTCCTACTTTTTTCTTATCAGCTCCCTAAAATCTATCTCCACTTTCAAAACAAAAAATCTTTAATGAATCCTAATACATTTGACTTTAAATCCCTCCCTACTATTATACTCCCTCCACCATCTTATAATTTCTCCTCACATGCTTTTAAATAAAAAATTCAGAAAACGGTCTCTGTCTGAACAAGTTCGAGATGAAATAAAGCCGAAAGAAATATCACACATCTAAATTTGACTTAAGTGTTTGATTTATCCAACTTTCCACATCCTTCTAGCATATATATATATATATATATATATATATATTAGATCACAAACTTATTTACAAATCATGTTAGAATAAGACATTCAGGTGAGTTACAGAAATATCTGGATGTATAAACCACCGCTCCCATAAATATAAACCACTCTCCTCCTTTGGAGGTATAAATGTGCAGTCACCTCACACACACACACACACACACAAACACACAAAAAATTTTCATGGAAGGATCACAATATTGAATATCATCACCATCAAGGTATGCAGATAGCACAGATTACTCTCTCTCTCTCTCTCTCTCTCTCTCTCTCTCTCTCTCTCCATCCGTTCATATCGCCCATCACTGTTGGTTAGTCGTCTAGACGGTATCCAGCGTCTGCATAGAGGTGATGAATGCAAGGTTTTGGTTGGTCGAACAACTAGTGTTTCCATAAGAGAATATCACTTATTGATTCATCCTTACCTCTCCATGAGTACCTGACATGACTTTCTCGTCTTACTTGGATCGTTTGTGTAATGGAAGATAAAGGGCTATACAACTGCTGCTTTGTTGGGTGTTGCTTCCAGGATTTGTTCAAAACATCGCATAGCATTCTTGTGTAGTTCTCATCAAGATTTTTATTCTATCGCTTCGTTAGAATGGTGCAACCATACAATAGTACTGACATAATCACAACTTGAAAGAACTCTCGTTCAGAGTTTAAACTTAGGTCACCGATTTTACTTCTTACGATGAAAACCGTTCTGCTAAGTGTGCCTCCTAAACATCCAATATGGAACTACCAAATTTCGAATGTATACTCATTAGTGCCAGGGAAAATTCAACGTAAAATAAGTTTGGTTTCTTAGTTTAATGGCATATCAACATTCATGGGTTATTTAATACCAATGCTATCCCTGTAGAAAAATAGCAGTGATACCTGAGCCAACTTAATAGTATGGATACAAGAATGACATGAAATACTAAGAGTACATAAAGAGTGTATTATTGAGAAATATCCTAATACAGTTGAAAGAGTTTTTGTATATGTATAAACTGGTTGGTTGGTTGGTTTCTTTATTGGCATATCAACCTTCATGGGATATTTAATGTCAAAGCCACATTGTAAAACTGAAGGGATACGATCTGATCCATAGCTAGGGGATAAGGGAGTTCATAACTTTCCCAAAGCAATTTGTCCGAAAGTTAATGTAATAGCCCGACTGGAGTTCGAACTCGCTTACTTCGAGTTCACAATGCACCAATTACGTACACCAAAAAGTCTAGCCCTTTAAGGTAAAATAGTTTTTAAAATAAGTTGATAAAAATGATTGAATCCCTTCGTCAGTACAGTCTCATAATACAAACATAATAGGAAATTTGGACTGAATCCATAAAACAGTAACATATTTGCCAAAAATTGTCTCAATAAATGATGGAAAGGTTCCTGGTTGTCATAATCCCATTATAAGCCAATGTCCTCGTCTGAAGACAACTAAAATAATTATGAAAATCTCATTAAATACTTATATTTTGGTTAATTTTATGTAGACTTTGCTTTAATAAAATTTACATTTATATTTACAGTAATTAAGGTCAAATGGACGTTTCAGAGTGTTTGATATTAATCCGATCTCCCACCAGGCCGACAGTGACAGAAGGTCATTTAATTTTATCTATTTTCATGTCTCCTTATAATTTTATAATGAATCGGAAAATTAAAAATTTGGTTTATAAAGGGTTCAGAATGAAAATAAACTAGACGATCTGTGAACGCATTGGGTTAGGTATTTGTTTTCCGTCCCACCACCGGAGAAGTATGGCACAAGGCCGTTTTTAAGGTGGGTCCGGTCACAGGGCCGAAAAGTCATAACAAAAGTATATTTAACCAATCCTCATCGGCGAAGGTATATAACAGAAGGTCAGTTTAATGTGTTGTTTTCCACAGGAATCCGGCCTCCTGGGAGTGGGGAGCAAAAAATTGCTCATGTTCCTTCGACATTCTTTTTCAGGACAGCTCAGGCGCCGGGCAAACACAGCGCTTTTACCTCTTTTAGGCAAGTGGGTAGTTGCTATCCGAGATTGAGGGACTCCTGGAACCGAGCAGATCATTTTTAACACCACCTGACACAAATGCTAGATGGATCAAAAAAAGTAATGATATTTCGATACAATGGTCCCTGATGATATCAATGCTTATATTCAGGAATGAGTCAAGAATTCTAATTAGTAATTAATAGTTATCTATGTTATATAATTCATTTGTACGTTTATAAAAAATGACATTTAACGCGAAGAGAAAGGCAGACCCCACAAAACTACCAATCACCTTCAAATTGGACTAGAAATTATTGTGGTCAATAGGAGTATTTTAAGTGCATTACTTTAATAATAGTCTCGTTTCTCACTATAAGGTGCCGTTTTTATTTCAGGTGGACAGCTACAATTGCATGCAAACATAATACGAATTTTATATACAATCAATTTATACAGTATCATCTAACAATAACATCCTTACCATTTGTATAAAAATATAATTTTCTTCTAAAACAAAGACAACAGGATTTTATTATTTTTAGTAGAAAATTTTCCAATAAAAACTTATATTATTAGTTATTACATATTACCAAACTCAGCTGAATTGAAACTCTTTAACCAAGAAAAAAATCAAGTTTGGTTTGAAAATATACTTACAATATTGATGATTGATGGACTTTAATGGCATATCAGCTCATCTGATTTATGCCTGCAGGTTTGGAATTATGCATATTATACATTTATATTGATTGTATAGTTTCTTAAGCTTTTTGCACACGGTTAAATGATATCAAATATTACCCTCTAAAACAAATAATTAGCAAACAAGACCCAATTGGCCAATGAATAGGACTCTAAAAGATACGACTACGGCGTCAGAGTGGACCTGGGAGTAATGGCAATTAAAAAGTATTCCAAACTTTCCAGAGCTCCAGAATTGGAGCCTCATCATTAGATGCAGTTTATTATCATACCACAACACTCCTTTTGTTGGCTCTTAGCCCTCTACACGGGCTGCAATCAACTTATTCTTAGTCCCACGTACAGGACAGGTATCTATTTTTGGAATGGGTTATATTTATATTCTTGGCGATAGGATTTCAATGCTGTAGAGTTTGATGATAGATAATACCTAATAATATCACTTCATTGGATAATGTTTCAAGGACGTTGTGTGCTATTTTGAACAAATTCTAGAAGTAGGAGCTGTACAGCCTCTTACCTCCCATCATACAAACAATTCTAGAAAGACAGACAAGATATGCTGGGTATTCTTGTAGAATGAATTAATAAGCGATGTTCTCCTTTGGATTCCTAAATATATATGTACACCAATGTTTACCGATCAATAAAAAATTACATCCATCAGCTTTGTGCGGTTACTGGATGCCGTCTGGAGGACTTACCTTGAATGGTGGCCTATAGGGATGGATGGTGAGAGAGTAGAAGGAATATGTGCTTTCACCCACGACTTGATGATGATGATGATGATGATGATAATGATGATGATGATAAAATCATGGCATCTTCGATTGAATTGAAAATGAAGTTTTTACAAAGGAATTGTTTGGAGTGAACTTATCAATAAGTGACACTGTATGAATGGAAAATGTTGAAATTAAAAGCAAATAAAATCTAAAATATACCTTTGTATTTTGAACAATCCATCATCAAAATTAAAAGGGTTGCCATGAGATTTAAGATAAATATGGGTTTTTTGGTTGATTTGGGGGGCGTTGTTTTTGTTTTGTTTGTTTTGTTTGTTTGTTTGTTTGTTTGAGGGGTTGGGGGTCTTTTTTTTTTTCTTTTTTACTTCGGCTGAAAGCAATTAACTTGAGTTTACATTAAAATTTGAATTGATTGATCAGAATCAAAGGGAAAATGACAATGAACCATCAGTTTCGAAGTGCCAACAAATTTAGATATAGATTATTTTTAGTACGTATAAATACTAAAATGTAGGTTATCATTAGTCATGCTAAGTCATTATAAAATCCATAAATATTTTATACTCTTGACTTTCTGTTGCTCATTAACGCAGATTTTATCACTCGAATATATTTTTAAATTATAGGTTAACGCTTGAATGGCGATATATTGCCCAAGACTACTTTTTATCTTTGACAGCATTTCTAGCTTTCGTCGATCACAAGGAAAAGATAGATACAAAGTCTGTTCAAATAGTATCGACACAGAAGCTGTATTTAGAATTAAAGAAACGAAAAATGAATGAAACGTTAATTTTCATCAAAATAGTCCTTTTGGCATTCCTACCCTACAGAGTTTTCACCCAATATGAAAAGAAAATTTTTAGAAGTGTTTAGCATCACTGAAACGCCTCTTTTCATACGGTGTTTATTTGCACTGTGGAAATTTTTTAGGATCCTTCACGTCCTCAAATCCCAATCATGATTGATTGATTGATTTTAACAACATGTCACCCGTATAAAGGTAAGGGAATCGCGTACATATTCACATTTTTTCAGGGTTGAAATAGTTTCTGAGGCATACGGTCGAATATGAATGTTTTTAAATATTTCTATTTGGCCCATAGATGAGACTTGTAATAAAAGTCGAACAATGTAATTGCATTAGTTATGATTTATTCACTAAAACTTAAATTTAGCCAAGTTAGATGAAGATTCTTTTATATTTATTGTGAACTGATCCAGTTTGGAGTCAACTATGTTTGACTTTAACCGGCTCATTGGCAAGTGGGTAGAGTGTTAGCCAATAGTCCGGGAGACCTGGGTTCAATCCCAGATCGCGTCATACCAAAGACTTTTAAAATTGCACTTGATACCTCCTTGCTTAACACTCAGCAATATAAGGTACGTATAAAGAGTAAAGTGGAGCAATCCAAGGAAAGGTGTTGCGCCCTCCCCTGCACCTTAGTGTATTAGCTATTGAAAAGGGAGCCTTCTGGTCACCCTCGACTACGGTCGCCAACTTCACTACTTTACTATGTTTGACTTTACTACAGGACCCTAACAGATACTACTACTCTAGGTCAGAGTGGGCCTGGGAGTAATGGCGATGAAGATGTGACTCCATACTCCCCAGGTCTCCGACACTGGAGTTTCTCTACCATCAGATACAATCAGTCATTCCCTGGGCATTCCTTTTTTGGGAGGGGGTCTTCCCTCTCCGCAGGAGAAACTGTTAGTATGCTCTATACCTCATCGTCAGGACGGTTTTTCTTTTTCATTTATTTTTGTACATTTTCAGATATTTTTTTTTTCTCATTTCTACACTTAGATTTTTACCACTCAAGTATGTGTTCAGAGAAAATGCCAAGATTCTTTATAAAATTGCTTGGAAAATTCGCATATGGCCCAAAAAGACAAAGTGGACAAAGGGAAAATGCTAAAAACAAAATAGTTTACACAACTTTTTACAAGAACAACAATATTTCCAAGACGCTAAAACAATAGAATTTTAAAGTTAAAATGACAAATATGGTAATTTTTATATCAATTATTTGTGTATAAGACACACAATATTTCCAAATTTTTCAGTCCAAAAGTAAAAGATGCGTATTTTACACAAGAACTAAATATTGACTTTTTTTCCCGCCGCATGTGACATTTTGGGAACAGCATGACCGAAGATAAGTTATATCGATTTGGTTTCTTTGTTTAATGGCATATCAACCTTTGTAGGTTATTTAATGTCAAAGCCATTCTTCTTGAAGAACAGTAGTGGTACAATTTAATCCATAGCTGGGATGATAAGGGGGTTCATATCTTTCGCAAGGGTATTTGCCCGAAAGTGAACGTAATAGCGCGACGGGAGTACGAACTCGCTTACTACAATTCCGCTGTCCATCGCTTTAACCATTACACCATGAGGACACCCCGAGATAAGTTATATCTATAGTCAAAATTAAGTAATATGTAACAGACACATCTATTTTATATCGCTAAATTCGGTTTTGGTTTCTCTGTTTAATGGCATATCAACCTTCATTGGTTATTTAATGCAAAAGAAGAACAGTAGTATATCGCTAAAGAAATATAGCAACTCCAATTTGTGTTAGTTAATAACTTGTTTCTTCTTTTGTGAACTTATTTCCGAAAGTTTGTCATATTTTTGTGTGAACATTCTTTGCTTTTGCCTAAAATACTGTGTAAAATTTGTATTTTGAAACACTGTGTAAACTGTATAAATTCTTATTTTAGTCAATATAAACCGGAAAAAAGTTGAACAAATGTTAAATGTAGTTTAAATTTACCTACTACGATGCAGGTTTCTATTTGTGTCTGTGGGGCTTAGAATACGGTGACTGTATTCCCTGTAGATGGGCAAGACACCCCACACACACACTCATACATAAAAGGGTGTCCTGAGTATGATACCAAACTGTGGTGAGACTACAGTTTTACAAATCTGGAGAGTGCCAAGTATCTCCTCATTGCCACTTCTCCCAAGTCCATTCTAACCTGGAGTTGTAGTACCTGTTAGGGTCCCATCTATGGGTCAAATAGATCTATTTGAAAATTATTTGTATTAAATAGAAACACTTGATCTCATATAACTGTACGAAATAAATCTAAAGAAACTACTCCAAAAATGTAAATATGAACGTAGAATATACTCAATTCACCAACCACTTGGCACAAAATACAATTAACCTGCGATTCGTAATTGATTTAAACAAGTTAAAATGCCGTTAAAATCGAGCAATCAAATGGAAACGTAAAGAAGATAGAGTCATGAAGAGAGATTGATTTAAAAAGAAATGAAAAAAGGAAGAGAAAAAAATGGTTGGAATTTTACGTCAAGCTTAAGAGTTGGTGTAAAGAGTTAAATGCGAATGGCACCAATTCTTGGAATGTGCACATCTGCAAACAGAACATTTTCTCCTAAATCAATTTTTATTGATTCCATTATAATCATAGCCTCTTCAAATCATTATCAAGAGTTGAGCTACTTCTAATGCTCCACTAGTAATGTGCGCTACAAATGTATGACTAATGCTTTTAGTAATAAAAACGTTCCACTTTTTACTTTCACGATTTACTTGTTTATCATTTTTTTTTAAATTTCCGTAGAAAAAAGTTGAGGAATTTAATTGATGTTTGATAAATATCGCATATTGTGAAAAGTTCATTATTGACGGGTGAAGATGTTTTCCCAACAGTTGCATACTGAATGCGATCCTGCGCCACTGATAGCGAAATAGTTTGGTTTCTTTGTTTTAATTGTATATCAACTATCGAGGGTTATTTAATGCCAAAGCCATCTTTGTAGGTAAACAGTAGTGGTAATATTTAATCCAAAGCTTGTGGGGGGGGGATAATAAGAGGTTACAAATCTTTCCCAAGGGGATTAGTCCGAAAGTGAACGCAATTGCAGGATGGGGTTCGTTTTCGACAATGTTGTAGTTCAGTATGTTACCCTCTGCGCCACAGAAACTCCCTCGCAAAATAATCTATCAAATAGCTGAAAACTTGCTCTACTAGTTTTAAGCCATTTCGTGCAGGAAACATAAGACCTTTCACCCTAATAAGAGATTTGAAATTTACCATAAAGATGTATCTGTCCTTTTTTTTTTTTTTTTTTAGCTGCAGTAATAAACACATAGATAAGATCAAACTGTGTTTTTAGTGGACTTATAAGTTAATAAACGTCTCCGATATTTACGTTTATGGATATTTAATGGTCATGGTTGGTACTCTTAATATAGAATAGAATTTTATTTTTTTATTAACCGGAAATATGTCAGAAAAAATTGTCATAAATTTGGTTTCTGGCCATGAAATTTTAAACTGGAAGTCTACTTTATACCATTGAACAAAAAGATAAAGATTCAGTTGTGGTAAAATGATGCATATAGTGTAAGGTTTTAGTTTTCAAAAGTTAAAATGCTAAAAACATTGCCAGTCGGATTTGCAACAAGAGAATATTTGGTGGCTATAGCTCTAGCTATTCTTGAGTTATGCAATGACAGGCCTTAGAGTAATCCTGTAACCTAATTTGGTTGTGAGACTGACACTCCAGTAGAGAGATGTGGGCAAGAATAACCTAAAGAAGCCCTTCTTAAGAGCTGGTTTGGATTCAGAGTATTTTTACTTCGAGACCGGTTGCCATACCAAATTTAAAGAATTCAGTCTGCTCAACTATTCATCCATAACTGGAGAGTGAATAGTTGAATTCGTATCTTTCACAAAGGTATTGTCGGTATGTTACATGCAAACAACCTTATTCAGGATTTGAACGTTTCCAGTCTATTTTCTAAGACGATAACCGTTACGACACGAAAGATAACGAAGAAATGGAAAAAAGATATTTGGTTATTTATAGAGAGAATTCCAAGTTAGTTTACATATCTTTACAGTTTTTTTCTTTAGCTACTTCTTTTAATTTATATATTTATTCATGTTTCTACTGAAAAAATCCTGGAAGCAACATCCCATCAAACAGCAGCACCTAATTCCTATCTCTAAAACCATCCAAATAAGAGGAACAAGATATGTAGGACACTGCTGGAGAAGTAAGGACCAACTCATAAGTGACGTTCTCTTATGGACCCCTTCACAAGAACTTATCTACAACAGTTCTGTACGGACACAGGATGTAGTCTAGAAGACCTGCCGGAAGCGATGGATGATAGAGACGAATGGCGAGAGAGAGAGAGAGTCAGGGAAATCCTTGCTAGCAGCATGACATGATGATGATAATGATTTCTCTCGGTCTTTATTTACAATAGCGTGTATTTATTAGTTTTCCTTTATTTTGTTCTTTCAACTTTGAAAAATATAATTTGTAAAGAGAAGAATGTGGAATGTCTTTGTATCTCTTAAGATCAGAATAAAGATTCTCAGTGATATTCAATTTAGTGTTATTTCATCTTTTAAGAAAGTTGCCTTTTAATAAATCACATAAAAAGTGCAACTATTGTATTCGCGTCCCTTTGATGTTTCAAGAAACATTTGTCCTTATAATTTTTTTTAGCTGTGCAGACAAATTCGATTGTTTCCGTTAAACCTGAAATCAAATTCTTGGTCAGTTTTGTTTCTTTCTTCATAACGATATGCTAATTTGTTGAACGTTTCTTTTCACTCGTGAATTTTATGAATAGACAAAATTATTCCCGGGAAAAGAAATAAGAAATGTTCTTTAAAAAAAATAAAAAGAAGTAACAATGAAAGTTTTTACTTTTTATTTTATTGGTACAGACGGGTCGTTATTCTTTTATGAGATTCTATTTTACACGTACAGTCAAAAAAATGATGACAATGTTTAACTAATTTTGTAATTACATTGTACTTATAAAACATTAAAAACCTTATCTTACTGTTTATGTTCAATACTGCATTGATATCAAAGCAGCTATTAATTAAATGGTTATCGTCGTAAAAAAATGGAATTAGTAATCCGAGTTCAAATCTTGGACGAGGCTGTTTTGCGTTTTACTTCACGCTGATACTCTTGGGAAAGGCATGAGACCATTTTTTCTCCCTCTAGCTATGGGTAAATAGGAGAGCAAACTGGGTTCTTTAACCTTGATTAGGCAAACTGTCTAGGAGAAAGAAACTCTGAATTCAAACCACTAGAATTAACCTTATATCACATTCTGCTCGTGTTGAAGGGGTTGGGTAAAACCAACTTTAAAGTAAAATTAAGTAAAAATAACATTTGGTTCAATTCCCTGGACTTTTTCGATAAATTTTGATGAATAAAGCATCCTTTTAATTTATACATTTATTCAAACATATCTCAATTCAAAAGTTTATTAATCTATAGATTAAAACATAATCTAGGAGTTATTTTAATACAATATTTCTCTCAAATATATACACATCTGTCGGTTTCTCAGTTGAAAATATTTCCCCTGTACCGAAAAAAAAAAAGAAAAAAATGACAAAATGCCGACTCTCAATATGGACAATCAAAATTCTATTTGAGTAATTATGAAATTTTATTTATCAAATTTACCATAAAATTCTATTCGTCCCCAGAAAAGATCAAGTTGCCTGACCATTAAATATAGTCTCATTGTATTTTATATACAAGTTTTGCTTCGTTGGGCACAAGGGCAGAAGTATGGGACACCCAGTGAGTATATATATATATATATATATATATATATATATATATATATATATATATATATATATATAGTCATATCGCATTTTATATATTGTCAGACCATTGTTAGTTTGATGAAAATTGGGTGCTCAATATTTCTGACCTTGCATCGAATGACTGAACAGCTCGATGTAGTATTATTGCAAAAAAGTTTCGCAGAGCTCTTTATGATCGAATTGTGCGTTCGATTCTAACTAATGCACCACGATTGCGTGTTTTTATTAAATCTAAGTTATCTTTAGTTTTAAAAGGGGTACTGCTGTACTGATTTAATGATTCTCCAAACTTCCCCAGCCCAAGAAGCATCAGAAAATAAACCCAACCCTTACCCTTTTTAGGTGATAGGGAAGATTCTTCCTAAAGGGATAGTCCTATCAGACTTTTAGGGGATGGAAAAGGGGATATACTTAGCCAAAATACAAAAAGTTGAACCGGAAACATGAAAATTTGTAATTTTTTGTTAGATTCATTAAAGTTATAAAAATACAAAAAATTTAATCTTGAAAGACTCAAGTGGTAAACTGAACAAGAACTACAAATCTAATTTTCTATGAACACACGGGATTGTGACTAATTAAATGGCGCGATTGAAACCGAGTAGCGTTAGGCTCGGTTGGCTCTAAAATGAAATAGACGAAACGAATTCAAATTCAACCTGAGGATGGTTCGTTCATTTTGTATTATAAAAGACATGCATTCATTTCTCTTCTTGCAAGACGTGGGTAAAATATTTCGGAAGACAGCGTTCTCTTGTCTTAGTGGAAAACCAGAACTTGAGAAGCTTCTGATCGCCTTTGACTTTTCGCTCCACTGTTTAAGTCAAAATAGTGCTGATGATGATGGTTTGTGCTACAGTTGATACACTTTAATCACTTATTTTGTACAGTGCTCCTTTTTTTTCTCTCTCTCTATTAATAACGAGGAAAACGAAGGTCATCGTTGTCTGTATCGATGGTGTGCCTTGCATCTGTATTGGATTGCATGCAACTTACTGAGAAGATCTATCAGTTTAACGCCTCTTTTCGTATTGATTTTTCTTAGATTTTCTTACAAAAATATTTATTATTATGATTCTATCAAATGTAAGGTCGGTCTAAGACCATTTGTTTTAATCAATATCGAACGTGTTCATTTATGAATGGTAAACAAATCAAATTTGTTTACCGAGACGAAAGCTAAATCGATATTCGCAGATCAAGTAGGTTAAAAGTTATACCGGTATCATGGATTTTACAAGCAAACATCTACTTCAAAGATACTCCGAATCATATAGTTTGACGCGAAGTAACTGATGTTATTTACTAAGCCTAGCTTAGCTTGATATAAAGCAAAAAGTATGGAGCACCCAGTGAGAATCAAATGAAATTCTATATTTGCTATACGATGCAAACAGGCCAGAAGTTTACGAAGCTTTTCTTAGTCAGACACAATGACTTTAGATAACAGTACTTGTTGTTCCAAAGTAGTCTACCATCTACGTAATGAACAGGGTGATCATTGCTTAACTTTGGTGTATAGCTGTTTATTATTTGGGTCACATTATCTATAATTGCATGACTTGTACACAAGTGTTTAATAAGAATAAGGATGATCATGATTGATATGAGAAACAAGTGACCAATCTTTTCTATCGACTTAACGCTTCCTCTCATAGTGTAACG
>CAUZXS010000145.1:0-57500 GCA_963585895.1 Sepioteuthis lessoniana
CATTGTGTCAAATATGTTAATATTACCTGAATATTTTTATTTCTTATATAAACTGTATTAGAGATAATTCAAGAAAATAAAGCCCTCACCGTATAAGTGCTATTATTTGCTTGCCGCAGTTTGAATCTAACTAAACGCTAGGAGAAAAAAAAAAGGTTGATAAGAAGTTCCCAAGAATGAAGCGCTCTGTTTTGAAAAGAATAATCCTGGAAAATATTACTCCAAAACAGCAGTTGGATTACTACTTAACTGCTATCACTTAAACCATCCAAATATAACTATAGATAAAATCATTAGCGAGTTTCATCTATGCACTCCAACTCATGGACACACCAGTGTATACCACCCAACAAAAATTCACATTCATCATTTCTGTCTGGAAAATGATTGCCGTCAAGACAAGGACAGATGGTTAGAGAGAGAGAGAGAGAGAGAGAGAGAGAGAGAGAGAGAGAGAGAGAGAGAGAGAGAGTCTGTATTGTTGACATTCCTCGATGTAGATAATAATGTCCATGCACAACTTTCTAGTGTTTGTGATATTTATTTATACATTATCATCAATGGAAAAAGTTGATATCGAATATAAGCACTGATGATATTTTATCAGTGCTAACGATGGCGTTCTTTCGTAATCATAAACACGATGGTGGGTCTATGAAGATAAGCAATACATTTCTCAAATACCACGCTCTCGTACAAACAGAAGGATATTTAGCGACTATAGTTGACGAAGGAAACACTTGAAGCCTTTTATTTTCTCCTTTGTGTTCGTTCTTTGCTTGCTCTGAGGGTCGTCTTCAAAATCTTTGGTGGCGTTGTGGATCTGACTTCTTCAGATTTGCCAATCCGTTTGAAGTTTGTACGGGATAGATTGATAGATTGTATCGAACATAGATACTTAAAGCCACCCACAAATAAGTATTCCTAAATAATTTTGTTATAAAAGGTTACTAATCTTCTAAACTAAATATAACAACATTTTATAACTTCTAATGAAAACTCATAAATTAAAAGTAATATTTCTTCGAAATACTTTGTAACAAACACTTTTATGTTGAAAATCTATAACCAAAAATATTATCACAACATCATCGTAAACAAAACATTATATATATATATATATATATATATATATATATATATATATATATATATATATATATAATTCTTTATGAACAGTACTCGAAGTTTTATGCTGATCAAATAATCAAAAGACACCAGCATGAGAAAAATACCTAATCGATCGTATTTATGCTGCTAGGTATATGTCACGTATTAAGTTGTTTGTACACTTGACTGTCACAGGGTGATTAAAAAAGTCAGATCAGTCCAAATACAAGGAAATAAATTATGAAATTATTCAGGTAGTAAATGAAACAAGAGATATTTTTTAAAATGTTTCAGAGCAGAATAAAAGCCAACAGCCACAGATAGAATTTGAACCTAGTTTGCCGTGTTCACTTTCTATGCCGATGGACGTTTTGTCCCCGGGTCTTCCATTGTAATTATATTTACTTCAGTACATCATGACAACGGAATTTTCTTCCTGGAAACCCTAAATATTGATTTGCCTATTATGATATTTAGAGTGGGGTCAATACAAAATATTACAGCTACTTTTATAAATTACTCAAACGCCCAGTATTTGCATTTTGCTCAATATACATATATATATATATATATATATATATATATATATATATATATATATATATATATATACGTGTGTGTGTGTCTATGTGTGTGATATCAGCGACTTTTGTTTGGTTTAGAATATATCTATTAGGGCCCATATTGATGGTTGTTCCGCACTGGTAATGTTGGCGTTTTCCATAGCTGAATATTCGCTTATTTTCACGCTTTAAAAATATCTTATTCAAAATCCTGATTGCAATTCTGTTTGATTTATACAGAGAATGAAAGATTTATACGATAACTTCATTTGTTCGTTGAGCATTTGTTCGTAGTGTCTTGCGCTGGAATAACCTGGCGGAGCTTATCTCTCTCCAGGAATACAACTACTTTGAATTCATAGTTTTCGTTGCCTTAGTGACTCATACACACACACACACACAAACGTATATATATATATATATATATATATATATATATATATATATATATTGTTATTCACAGACTGATTATTTCATTGTATCACAACTCTTCAGGGAGATGCTTCAAACTGGGATCGAAACCCGTCTAACTTTACGTCAGTTGTATATCTTAACCCAAAGCTATCGTTATTCTCAGGTTAAGTGAAGAAATTTTTTACATAAAAAAATCTTTATATAAGCTTTTGGCTACCGGGGTGCTCAACGCATAAAAACACTGAAAAGGTAAATGTGCTTAAATCACGTACAAAGAACTGGGTCAAGGTCCCACATTTTTTTCTGGTAAAATGAACCAAAAACCAGTGATGAAAAAATATTATTACCAAAATAATAGTTACGATTTGAAGTTTACAGCAAAATATTTAACGAATTAAGCTGTTTTAAAGTAAAAAACATCTTCTTAATCTACATTTTCCCAGTTCCGGATCCGTATCGAGGCGGTGATTGTGGCTGAAGGTGGCTACATTGAATAGATGTCAGCTCTACTACATAATCAAGTAACCTGAATTGATTTTTTCAATAAAAGTTTTAAAATAAAGCTGTTGTGTTGTTTTCTTTAGGACGACAATTTTATCGTTTCACCCTGTAGATGTCAACTCTACTACATAATCAAGTTACCTGAATTAATTTTTTCAATAAAAGTTTTAAAATAAAGCTGTTGTGTTTTTTTCTTTAGGACGACAATTTTATCGTTTCTCCCTGTATATGCTAATAGAGTAAATAAATAAATTAAAAGAAATTTTGAGAAGAAAGAGAACGAACTTGAAAGTTGAGGTAATTTTTCACCGATATTTCATTCAGTTTTTTTGTATTCTATGGTCATACAAATATTTCATTTAGTTTTCTATATTTTCTGGCCTCATAGATATTTCATTCATTTTCTTAAAAAATATTTTCAGGCCTTTCAGATACTTCATGCAGTTTTCTATTTTCTCTGGTCACACAGATATTTGCATTTTTTTATCCGCAGTTTTTAGAGAAATATAGAATTGTGTAAATACGGCAGTTTCCGTAGTTATTATTGCTTAGCTTTATGGCTCGTTTTTTTCCGAATAAACTACGCAGTGCTTTCAATAAGTTTACAAACTTTTTTGTACAGGTATTTAGAATTGTTGTAGATACTTGAAAAATCAGTATGTTATTGCTATACATCTTTTGAGATGACTGACCATTTTTTTATGATTTCACGTTCAAATGAACAACTACAGCAGGATTTGGAAAACACTCTACTGAAGCCTGATTGTCACAGCTGGTGAATTTTAAAAATCCAATCTGGACTTTAGAAGAACGATATGCAATAAAATTCTGTTTTAAACTTGGAAAAAATGCCATGCAAATAAAGCTGGAACGACTGCTATCCCCAAAGACCAAGAGACATAGTTCCCAATGGAAGCATCCTGGCTCTCCTAGAACCAAGAAGGCCAGACAGTGCAAATCCACTAACAAAATTTTGATGATCCTTTTTTTGACAGCACTGGCATGATCTATATGCATTGGGTTCCCACTGGACAGACAATCAACAAGAAATACTATGTTGAGATTTTAAGGGAGTTCAGGAAGAGACACCGTCGGAAGAGGCCAGCACTCTTCAAATAGGGTCAGTGGCATTTCCACCAGGACAAAGCACCAGTCCACTACTCAATCCTTGTCACAGACTATTTGACCAAGATAGGCATCAAGACAGATCCTCAGCCTCACTATAGTCCAGACCTTGTTCCCTGTGACTTTTAGTTATTCCCAAAGCTCACAGGCTGTCGTTATGAGACAATTGAGGAGATGAAAGAGGCTGTGACGAAGGTCATTGACACGCTCACACAAGAGGACTTCCATGGGGCCTTCCAGAAGTGTTTGGAACGGTACAACAACTACATCAGGAGGAGATGACTTCTAAGGGGACTAGAGTTTCATATGTGTACGATCAATAAGTCCCCATACAAAAAAAGGCTGGAAACTTATTTAATGATCCTTGTAAATGTTAATCTTAATTGAAAGATTCGAACATATAAAGAGTGCCATTACAATACATACCATAGGGCAGCGTTGATTAGTTGCTGCTTAAAAGAACAAAGAATGTTTCAAAAGGAATTGTTTTGAAAAGGAATTTTCTTTGAGTTCATTTTTTTTATTTTTTGTGTTCAAAAGGGACAGAAATCTTCAGAGCGACGTTAGAAATGTGTTGAACAAGAGGGTGAATATGTTTATTAGAAGGTGAATTTAATAACTTGTGATCATTTTTTAGTCCTTTGCAAAATCGAGTCTTTACAAATCTTCGTTCTTCGTAGCATGAATCATGTGATTTTGATTTGCATTAAATATTTCGCTAAATTTGAAATTGCTTACTTTTTAAATATATTTCCATTTCCAGTCGGTTTTATTCATTTTTTAAAAATGTATTTATCTATTTGTTAAATTCTTAAAATTTGTAAAGTATTAAAACTCCCATGAAGTGTAATCTATCAATTATTAAGAGTCTGATTTTTAAGTGTCCTACTTCCATTAAAAATTCATTATCTTAAGTTCGTTGACATTACATTTTTGAATACTACTGACAAAAATTTCGAGTCGATTAAGCGCTCTTTTCAAAGTATGGTTCTGTACATTTTATAGGGAAACACACAACATCACACATTTGGTAAACAACACATGTAGGTAACACTGGACTTTAACTTTGGTATGCAAACAAAAATTGGACAATTGTGAATTCAATAAGCTTTAAATTCAAACTTAGTATTGAATCCTGCCATCGCTAAATTGTTAGGTTTAAACAAACTTTAAAAGCAACTAAAGAACGACGGTATAACTATTATCATTATCGAGAATTCAAGTCCTTCATGAGACTGCTTACATTACACTTTCATTGATACGCTTAAGAATGTAATGAATCTATCTCCTTTCAACATCCTGGATAATTAGTTGGACAAGCTGGACCCTTTCACATTTGTACGACAAAGGATATAGGAGAAGGAAAAGTCAGTTTTAGTACCCTCATAAATAGACCTTGTTTCGTATCCGCCTCATGATGGATGGCTTTGGTAGTCGAGGGCGACCAGAAGGCTCCCTTTTTTATAGCTACTCCACCGAGGTGTAGGGGATGGCGCTACTCCTTTCCTAGGATCACTCCAATTTACCCTTGATACACACCTTATATTGCTAAGTGTTAAACAAGTAGGTACGAAGTATCATTTTTAAAGTCTTTGGTATGACACGACCTGGGATTGAACGCTGGTCTCTCGGACCATTGACGATTATTATCAGTATTTTAAACAGAACTACTCAAAAGAACAAAGAATCTACCAATATCTCCATTTACTCTGTGTTTTTAAAGTGATATTTTCTTTCAAAATTGCATCATATCTGAAAATAAAGTATCTTATCGGAAATGATTACATATTTTGTCAGTTTTTGCTTTGTAAGCAAGAGCAATGTTGGTAGACAATATTCTGTAGAGAAAAGTTTATGAATTAGAAGAAATAATTCCAATTTACTCAAAGTACACTATTTAATTTGAAACATAAAAATTTAGAACCGTAATAAAATGGCATCTGCCAAAGTGCCTTTACTTCAGATTGGCTTCATAGGATGGACGTGTAAATCGGATTCGCTCAGAATGTCTCTTCGTCTCAGGGTTGTCTCAGAGATGAAGTAGTTTGACCAAGTTATGAGTAGAGGATCTTGTCAAAGTCAGTTTGTATAAGATTGTATACGGACGTTCATTTGCTTGGTTGGTTTCGTTTTATGGTATATCATCACTTGTATGTTATTTAATGCCAAATCATGTTCATATATATATATATATATATATATATATATATATATATATATATATATATATATGCAGTCAGTGTCCGAAGACTGTGGGTGTACATTATCCATGTTTAGAATATTTGAAGAATATCATATGAATCTATGTGAGCGCTTAATGTATGACTATTGTTACATCTCTCTTTCCATCCAGGGCTATATAACAAAATTCACATACAGACCGTATGTAGTCCAATTAGAAGGAAACCAGGTTTGAGCTTACTTCTAATTGCACTTTATATATACATATATATATATATATATATATATATATATATATATATATATATATATAATTCGTAAACAGTTGTAAGTAGTTAGATTTAATCAAGTTAACGTCCATTAAATGGTTTCCGTGAATACTATTTATCAATAGGTATAATCTCAAAGGTTTCACGTACATAAAATGAACAAATAGTCCTATTTGTGCAAAAGAATTAACCTTAACATGTGCTACCACTCTGGGCCAGAGTGGACCTGGAAGTAATGGAAATGAAAGGTTACTCTTTATTCTGTAAAACTTCAGAACTGGAACTTCTCCATCAGACTCAGTTTAACGTCATATGTAGGACACTCATTGGTGGGGTTTTCAGTCTCTGCAGAGGTGCTGTCGGCGTATTCTACAGCCCCAGCCAACAGGGCAGGCTGATATTCAGTCTTAGCAATTGCAGATAGCACATAGCCGAAAACAGATGCTAGTTTTATTGAAAAACAACACGCGTTTATAATAATACGATGACTGTGTTGAGTACAGAGTGGTAACTGCCTGAAAGACTGTAGAGTACTCTTTTTTAATTATCGATTAGTTAACTTTGAACCAGAGTGGTAGTGCCTTTTATAGTCCTAATCTCTAGATCAAATATATTTGGGAAATGTTATTTTTATAAGAAAGGAGTACTTAATACCATATATTATTTCTTCAATTAGTTATTTAGTCTTATAATTTATCACTAAATATTATAATTAATTACCTGAAACAATTTGAAAGTGAGAATAAAAAATGAAAATTATTAAATTGAAATAATTACCAGAAGCCATGTAATTATTTGTATTAGCGTTTAAAACTTGCAACAATAAGACTGCTTGCAAATTATAAGACAATATTGTTTATCATCCGATATTACTATATGCAAAATATCTCTTAGAGATAACGACTCAAAAAATGTGAATATAAACCAACCCAGTCACCTGGGGCGGTTGAATACATCAACTGCATCACTGTAGAGGAGTAAGACTCCAAAAACGAATGTCCTGGATATGACAGTGAACGCTTATGTGGTGTACGAATTCATTGCAATTGTTCCCGGGTCTAACGTGACCCGAAGTAGCACCTGATAGGATTCAATCTATGGATCAAATAGAATAAAGTGTACGAACAAATTACTGATGTTAAATTTTGACTGTTATATCGCAATCATTGAAACTATTTAACTGTCTGCAAAAAAAAAAAAAAAAAAAAAAAAAAAAGCTCAGGTTCGTCTAAGAATTTCATCTGCAAAATGTATTTCAAATCATATGTATATTCAATATATATGTATGAATATAATTAGGCATTAAATAACCTACAATGGTTGATATGCCATGAAACCTAATCAAACCAAATAGAAACGTACAATGTACCAAATTCATCATCATCTAAACAAAATGTATGTAAAGTTGGTTACCTTAGTTGATGGTGACCCGAAGGCTCATTTTTCAATAGCTCCTACATTGAGATGTAGGAGAGGGGGCAACTATATTCCCTGGATTGCTCCACTTTACCCTTGATCCTTACCTTATCATGCTGAGTGTTAGGCAAGGCAGAATCAAGTATCATTTTTGGAGTCTTCGGTATGACTCGACCAGGGATTGAACCCTGGTCTGCAATGGCCCATTGGTGAACACTCAACTCATTAGGCCAATGGCCCGGTTCATCTAGACATAATATGATAAAATCAATCTATTATTATTTGCAAATTACACTAGTGTTTCAGTTCACAGAAAATGTTTAAATGACTCTTTGTCATACTAAGAAGTTACATAATAATATGAATGGGGAATGCATTGATTGACATCATTGATTAATTGAATTATTTAATTATAAGCAGGATGATCGATTAACTGCGGCGATCAGTAATAAGATGGGATATTGTGTACGAGGATACTTTGAGTCAATTTGCCAGAAGGCAAATCATGTATTTAGTGACATGGATGTAAATCATTTCCACCTGTGGCTTTGATGTTCCAAAAGTTACAGTAGAGGCACAAAGAGGAAATGTTACATACCCATACATCAATATATGAAACGTACATAGAATGTTCATAACATATATACATAGAACATAGGAATCCCGAAACACGAAAAACACTTACGACTTCTTAGTTCAGGTACGAAACTTTTTATTACCTTTGAGTTAAAAGGTTTTTCGACATGAGGAGAGAGGCACAATCTTTCTATGCTGGCTTTTCCATATGCACCCCGCAACACGTGAGGCACCCGCCGCAAGGCTACTGCGAGCTAGCGAAAGTCACCCTTCTTCTTCTGACCACAAGATTCAACTCACTGACTTTTTCAAATCCCCCAAAATCCTCCGCGCTCGCTTCCGGTTCATGACGTCATTCACATCCCCTCACCTGGGATTTTTATCTTGACATCTATGAATGACACATCCGCCTCGCGCACGCGTGTGAACACCTGCGTTCATGTTGCACCTAAGTAACCCATGCACTGAGCCGAAAGGTTCTCAGCCTAACTAAACCCAAAAGCATAAAACGAAATCCCACGGCCATTTTATTAGAGAACGAGCAGGACGTTTGAATATATAACGCACTAGTGAAATCAAATAAAATATGCTATTGATCAAGATATGTAATTATATGATCTGGACCATTCAATTTAGAGAACGGTGCCTGTGAGCAGTTGTGAGATGACCATATTTTTTTCTAGTACAGGAGCTAAGCAGAGAGAACATGGCGGGGTCGGTCAAGTAGAATGCCTTGATGATGATGATGAAGAAGAAGATGATTATCAATGATTTTTGATCCAATATATAAATGTCGTTCAAAATAATTTTAAACATCGAAAATAGGTATAGTTGACCTATAGATAGGTTTGGTTTGGTTTCATCCTTTTCGCCGTATTTTATGATTTGCTGATTTTCAATTAGGGTTGCCAATCTGAAAAGTATAAATATCGAATCATTCTCATAAGACTAGCCCAACTCCATACTCTCGGCACAAAATTCGCCTTCTAATTCTTAGTTAAGGACCAATGTGAAATTGTGGCTGCATGTTTACCATCATTATCGAAGATGTAAGGTTGCTCACCTGATATCAAAAGTGAATTAATAAATATGCAATGGTAACGGCAACGGACGTATTATCTGACTCTTTCTAATCATGGTGTATTGGCGAGATAGTTAGAATCAAATCCACTGACTTCTTGGCTCGTTTCCCATCCTGATCATGTATCTGAGGAGTGTCTATAATGGGAAAACGTGGCAAGATGCCCGCTCGTTGTCCAGAAACGTAAACAGTGAAGAATAGGTACTTTACCTCTACACAACTAACGTCATGTCCCATTCTTTTCTTTGAGACATTTGTTACTATACACATAAGCATAAATATACGTCAATATCTCCATACATATGGGCTCATACTATCGTCGAGAAATAAAATGAGATTAAGATTCACACCGAAAGGTACATACGTATTTAGACCTGAATGTGTTTCTGTATGTGTGTGTCTGTGTGTGTGTGAGAGAGAGAGAGAGAGAGAGAGAGAGAGAGAGAGAGAGAGAGAGATATGAATAGATTGGGAATAGGAGAGAGAGAGAGAGAGAGAGAGAGAGAGAGAGAGAGAGAGTCACATTTCAAATACCCATTATTGATAAATGTATTTATTGATAACAGAACCCGATAATTTGAACATCTGTTTTTAACAATCAAATCTGTTGACGTCTAAATGAAAGAAATTGGTCAAGTGTAAAGAGGATACTGTTCCGGGAAGAAGAGGTGAAATGTACTGAGAGTTATTTCGTTCTTTTATTTCTCTGTGTGGACAATTGATTTCTATTTCTCTTTTCCTTCACTTTCACATTCACTTTGGCTCTCTCTACCCTTCCTCTTTCTGTCTCTTTCTCTCTTTTTCTTTGTTTATTTGTCTCTTTGTTTGTTTCTTCCTTGTTCTTCCACTTGATCACTTTCTTTTGGATCTATTGATAACTCTCTATTCTTTCTTTCTTTCTTTCTTTCTTTCTTTCTTTCTTTCTTTCTTTCTTTCTTTCTTTCTCCTGCTTCCAGTTCTTAAAAATCTATATCATTTTTTTTTTGTTTCTTCTGTTTTTGTTTCTTTTTTAAAAATGTTTTTAGTATTTGTTCTTTTTTTTCCTTCTTATGAGTCTTTGCTTTTAGATAAGTCGTGTCTGAAATTCTGATTTCTGTTTAACAATGTATCATTCTGACCAATCACAACAAACTTGAAGATTGTCTGAGGAAATCATTTAAATCAGTCTTAAGCCATTTCGAGAATTTTTATCACAATTATTTTATGTAAGTAAGCCAAAATTATATTTATCACTTATCTTTTGCTTACTTACTTTCACTGGGCCATTGACCTAATGAATCAAGTGTTCGCAATTTTTCCTGGAGACCGAGGTTCAATACCTGGTCGAGTCTTTCCAAAGATTCAAAAATGGTACTTTATGCCACCTTGCTTAACACTCAGCATTAAAAGGTAAGGGTAAAGTGGAGCAATCCAAGAAAAAGAGTAGCGCCCTCCCCTATACCTTGGTGAAATAGGTATTGAAAAGGTAGCCTTGGGGTCACCCTTGACTATGACTTATTTACTTCTATTTATAAATGTCATCGATTGCACTATCAATTTACGAAGAGTTTTTCGCATTGCTTCGTTCTTTGAGTAAGAGACTCGCAACGATGTGACATTCTAGCTTGGCTTCAATGACAGACACACGATAGCCAAATCATTACAATACGAAGTATTCGGTGGATATTAAGCTCGATATTGAACAACATACATTTTAGAGAATTTATGCTGAAATTAATTTTTTTAAAATGATTAATAATTAAAATTACACGGTAATTTTCACTTCATTCTGTTCTCTTTCCTTAAAAGATGAAGAAACAGGTCTGCCAGCTGGGCAGAGAATATGCCAACAGAAACTGCTGAAGAAAAACATAACTCCCTAAAATTAATCAGAGAGAGAGAGAGAGAGAGAGAGAGAGAGAGAGAGAGAGAGAGACGCATAACCACATGCATAGAGGTACAGAGAGAGAGAGAGAGAGAGAGAGAGAGAGAGAGAGAGAGAGAGATTATAAATACGGCAGATGATAAAAAAGTTATTGAGTCGTCCTTGGAAGGAGTTAAAGGCATGAACGTTATATTCCCTGTATTCTGTCCATAACTCAGAAATCTTACACATCAATACTGAAATTATTTCTTCTCCAAAAAATTAACAAAATATTCTTTCCCGAGGTGACCCAAGAAACACTGAAGATTCATATATATATATATATATATATATATATATATATATATATATATATTTAGAGAGAAAGAGAGAGAGAGAAAGGAAGAGAGAGATAGAGAGAGAAAGAAAGAGAGAAGAGTGAGAGAAAGAAAAAATATCATTACACAGAAGTTAAAACCACCTAAGATTATGAATATTTACATGTTTTCACGATGATCAGGCAATGCAAAATTCTAAAAAGCTTACAAGTTTTGAAATTATTCATAGGTTGGTTTGTTTTCTTTGTTTAAGGTTACATCGACATTCATGTCAGCGCCAACTTTATGGAAGAATAGTTGTGGTACTATTGAATGTTCATAGGAAATAATAAATACCTATATATATATATATATATATATATATATATATATCATCATCATATCGTGCTGGCAGCACGGATATCCCTGACCCTCTTTCGCCACTCCTCCCTATCGTTCATCGCCCTAGGTAGGTCTTCAGGACAACAACCTGTATCCTCACATAGCTGCTGAATGTACGTTCGTGCTGGTCGTCCTGCTTTTGCGCGGCCGTGTGTGGGGGTCCATATTTTTGGGTCTGATTAGTCCAATTTTTGAAAAAAAAAACGTAATAAATCTATTTTTTTACAATTAGCTCTATAATTCAAACACTTTTTTCATTTAGATTTAGTCGAATTTGAGTGAGCAAGAAAAAAAGACGGCAAGAATCTATATTTTGCCCAACGCCAAAACCAAGCAAAAAAATTTCCGAAATAATTGGAGTTTCTTTATGGCTTTCATCAAGCCCAGGCCTTAACCCTTTTGAGTACGCTATGTGGAGAGCTTTAGAAAACAAAACAAATTCAAATAATCAGCCAAATATTGGTTCACTTAACATCGCTATTGAGGAGGAATGGAATAAAATATCTGAATAATTTATTTTGAAGACATGCAAACTATTTTGATGGCGTGTTGATACAATAATTGAAAAGAATGGCGGCATTTTTATGAGTTTCATAAACATTCTTAATATTCTTATTATTCCAAGCTTCAAGGGCTCGTTCCGAAGGCCCCACTTACTGTTACCATCATTTTCAAATCCTTTATGTGACAAGTTATGTTTTTTTTCAATTAAAACTAATATTGTCTTCTGGCCGGAATTAGATGGTCTGTTTGTACCTTAAAGTCCTAGAGAAATTCTTGGTTTCCTATTAAGGAGAGACTCTAGTGTGTGCCTAAATCATTTGTTAGTGTATTCAAATCTTAATGTCAAGCACAATTCATAGTAAACCACTTTTATCATGCAGTCATACCTCGTCTTGTATTATTTTTATACCGGTTTCCTGCTTTCATTAATGTGATGAACCATTTCAACTCTCTTGCTATTCCGTTGCTTATTAGCAATTATTGCTTTGGCATAATTGATGCTTTATGCCTTTTTGTGCCTTTATCAAAACGGTTTCAGTTTCTCTTTTCAGGTTTCCTTTTCCTTAATACTATCCAAGTCATCTCGTTTTTACTTTCTTTAGTTTGTCGCATGTAATATCCTTACAGTTGACTTGTTACTATCATTAAACAGTTTACGCGTTTTTGACCAAAATAGAAACTGGCTGTTTTCTCTAAAATCTGAGTGAAGTAAGTCAACTTAGGATGTCAGAACGCTTGTCAGTATTCGTGCTGATCTTAGCTGTTCTGTAGTGTGGATGGTCTTAATTCTTTTTCTTATCTCCAGTTCCCATATACGGCCTTGGGTCTGTTCCAAGCTCTCCATTTATAGAAAGAACAAGGTATTCATCAAGATTGTTACTTTCTTTAATTTTCATTCTGATGGGACGGAAAATTCCAGTAACTAAATATTTTATTCGTTAATTAAAAGAATGTTTGGTCTAATATCCTGGATTGAGTATCTCAAAATCATGGATAATTTCATTCCGTTAATTATTTTTCTGAGATAATCTGGTTTGTACAAATACCATTTGCTTGCTTTGTCCAATTTCCGTCTTCCACAATAATTACTGTATTAGTTTCCCCATAATACTATGTTTCAGTTTTTAATATTCACATGTTTATTATTCTTATCTTTATTTCTTTGGAGGTTTTCACACGAACATTAGCCAATGGCTATCCACTGGAGATTGAGTGAAAGCAATTTTTCTCAAGTTTCTTAGACTCTTCTCATTATTTTGTCAGATCTTAATAATGCTGTCGTTTGGATGGTTTTCACTCATCCTCTTATTTCCAAGTCCTCCACTTTTTTAGTGACTGTATCAAGAGCACCGATTACAATTGGTATAACCGTCACCTGCATGTTCCATAGTTTTTTATGTTATCTAGCAAGGTCTAGGTACTTATCTTTCTTATCACTTTTTTTCAGTTTTACCCTATGATAAACAGGAACTGCAAAGTCCCCAATTCAGCAGGTTCTCTTTATTTGTTGATTATCAATAGGTCTGGCCGAGTGATCCATTTGTACGTCAAAATCCCAGAGGAGTTTGCATGTGTCATTTTCCAGGACTGATGTTGGGTTGTGGATTTAGCATTTGTTCGATTGATCAGATTTAAATTATTTGCACTATTCCCGGTGGATCACTTTGCCCACCCAGTCATGTCTAGTCTTATAATCTTTCTGTGCTAATTAGCAGCATTCGCTTATTATGTGATTGATTGTTTCGTCTCTGTCATCACATAACATGCATCTGCTCTTTTGTTGCATCTTATCTATTTATGCTTTTATTTGATTGGTTCTTATAGTGTTGTTTTGTACTGCTCTCAGAATAGATTCAGCTTCTGTCTTAAGGTTTCCCTTTCTTATCCATATCCATGTTTTCTTGTGTGAGGTGTTGCTTATTACTCACTTAAAAGGTACATCGAGTTGATTTCTTCCCATTTTTGTTTTCTAGTTATTGTCGTTGTATTAGTCCTACTGCAGTCAGTATTTTTTTCTGGTGTCTGTAATTAGTCTTCCTCCTTAGTCTTTTGTATGTCGTATTCAAGTCATTGTTTTGATGCATCAACGCTGTCTTCAATAGTGGTAAGTCTTCTTCCTCCTTCTTTTCTTGACACAGATAATCTGTCAACGTCATTTATGGGATGTAATACCAATTCCTTATGCATTATTATTATTATTATTATTATTATTATTATTATTATTATTATTATTCAATCCCTAAAGTTTTTCCATATCAGTATTAGCTGATAGTCTTTCACTGGAGTTTGAGTTGCAGAAATATTTTCAAGTCTTCAGGACTCTTCTCTGTGTTCTGGCTGTTGTGATTATTATTTACTCATTAGAGATTTTCACATCAGTGTTAGCTGATGGTCTTTCACCGGAGATTGAGTGACAGCAAGTCTCCTCAAGTCTCCAGGACTCTTCTCAGTATTCTGGCCGTTTTCAATAATGCTGTTGTTTGGATGGTCTCCACTCGGCCGCCAACTTCCAAATTCTCCAGGCCCTTTAATAATCCTTTAGTTACCGTGCCAAAATCACCAATAACAATTGGTATAATTGTCACCTTCATGTTCCATAGTTTTTTCAACTCCCAAGATAGGTCGAAGTACCAATCTCTCTTTTCACATTCTTCAGTTTTATTCTGTGATAAGCCGGGACAGCAAAGTCGACAATTTTGCAGGTTTTCTTTTTTTTGTTGATAAGATCTGGTCTTCTGGCCAACATTAGGTGATCCGTTTGTATTTCAAAGTCCCATAAGGGTGCTGCGTTGTGCATATACCATCTGTTGGTATGGTCAAATTTAAACTTCTTGCTCATTTCCTTCTTGATCACCTTGCCCACTCAGTTGTGTCTAGCCTTGTACTCCTACAGTGCCAGTTTGCTGTATTCGCTTATTATGTGATTGATGGTTTCATCTCCGTCACTGCATGGTCTATATTTGCTATTTTGTTGCGTCTTATCTATCCTCGCCTCGATATGAATGGTTCTTATGGCGCTGTTTGAGTTGCCATTAGGAGAGATGCTGTTTCTCTCTTAAAGTTTCCTTTTCTTAGCCATGTCCAGGTTTTGGCGTGTGAGATGTTCTTTATTAGTCGTTTAAAGCACCCATGGATTTGTTTTCCTGTCCATTTTTGTTTCCTAGTTATTGTCATTCTGTTATCTATCGTGTTGTCAGTATTGTTCCTGATTGCCGTAATCAGTCCTCTTTCGTGTTTTTCTATGTAGTCTTCGAGTCGTTGTAAGGATGTGTCAATGCTGTCTTCGATGCTGGCAAATCGTCTTCCTCCCTCTTTTCTTGGTACATATAGTTTGTCAACGTCGTCTCTGGGATGTAATCCCTTGTGCATGGTCATTAGTTTTCTAGTTCTTTGGTCAATTTGTATAAGTTCATCTCTGGTCCACTTGAGAAAGGGTCCCGAATATCTAACGAGCGGAACTGCCCAAGTATTTATTTCTTTGATTAGGTTTCTGCAAGAGAGCTTTGTCTCGAGTAGTTTTCTAGTTTTCCTGAGATATTCTTTTTGAATTTTGTTTTTCATTCCCACTTGTTTAATGGTGTCAGCCTCCAAGATACCTAAGTATTTTTAGGTCTCGTTTTCTGCGAGCATTCTGATCTTGTCTTGATTTGGTGGTTCTGTTCCGTCAGTTAGATGTCGTTTGCCACTTTTCATGACGAGCAGAGCGCATTTTTCAATGCCAAATTCCATCCCTATATCTTGACTGTATATTCTAACAGTGTGTATTAGGGTTTCCAGCTTATTTTCATTTTTTGCAAATAGTTTTATGTCATCCATTATTATTATTATTTGCTAACTAATGCAATCTCTGAATATCATTTAATATAATTGCTTAGTTTTTTTTTTATTTTGCTTAATTGATATTATATCTTGAATAATGGTTTATCTTGACAATGTATCTCAATATTAAGGTATTATTCTAAGTTGAACGTATAATTCTAACCTTCAGTAAACACTGAGGGGTGAATTCCTTCCGATGAAACTGAATATATTAAACTTTTTCCATGTAAATAAAGTCTTAAATACTAATATATTTGTTTATATGAGCACTAAAAGGAATGTCCCCGAAAAGACCATAAGAGGTACCTCACGACAAAAGTTCACCTATTTATCTTCAAAAAAGCGTAGATTTTGTTTAGCGTGTCTACAGATGGCATCAAAATGGTATGTGTAAATATATGATGATTTTATACGTTTTAAAACCTTGTCCGTAAGATAATTTTTTTATCAAACAGCAAAGATAATACACAAAAAACAAAATTATGATTTACACCATTGAAATCCTTTTTAGCTGTTGCCAAAACAGTTGCATGTAACTACATATTTGGCCAATGACAGAAAGAAAGAGAATATCTATTGTCTTTCACAGCATATGATTGTTGCCAGAATGTCAATATGGAAAGCTATAACGACATTTCTCATAAAAAAGAAGAAAAAACAAAACAAAAAATGAATCAAATAAAACATGAACAAATTAAAACAAAAACAACAAAAAAAAAACCCCACAGAATGTTTATATGTGGCAAAATTTGTTCTGAGTTATAATTATACCCTCAGGACAAATCATAGGGAGCAGCCGATAATATCAATGTGGATTATTCGGATTATGCAAATAGCCAGAATCTGGCATTTAAACATGAGGATTGTTATTAGCTTTAGGCAAAAAATATTGACGAGATGTGAATGTCTATATATAATACGAGTTTTGAAGATTTGTAATGATTTTAAAACGCCATATTGAAAGAGAACAAAACAAGCGTCTTTTAGCGCCTTTTCAATAATTGTTTCGAGAAAATCATTGTCAATAATTATTATAATTATTTTACTTATTTAACAATTTTTTTACACCAATGTCAGCTGATGGTTTTACCTTGGAGTATAAGAGATAGCAAGTCGCCGTAAATCTCCAGGCCACTTCGTAGTATTCTGGCCGATCTCAACAATGCTGTAGTTTGGATGGTCTTCACACGTTCTTTTATTTCCAAGACCGCCAGTGCCAGTACAAATCCTTTGGTGACTGTACCGAACGCACCGATTACAATTGGTTTGACTACCACTTTCATTTTCTGTAGTTCTTTTTTTTTTCAGTTCTCTAGAAAGTTCTTGGTACTTTATTATTAATTTCAGTTAGGATTTTATTTAATCACAACTTATCATTATTGTCAATAACTGCAATGAGAAATCAAAGTGAGAGAAAAAATGGCCAGTAAACTGTCACATGAGGTTTTATCTAGAAAAATCCCTGTTAACATCATCGGGTGACCTGGTAGAGTCCATTATTTATTAGACGTTAATTTTCCGTGGCCTTTAAGGGTGAAACAAATCACCTACGGTTATAATGTTGTAAAAGGAGGTGCCCGAGGTGTAATGGTTATCGTCATAGGAAATGGACACAGTGACACGAGTTCAAATCCTGGACCAGACTCATTGCTTTTCACATAGCGCTAATACCCTTGGGAAAGGTATGAATCCAATTATTATTATGTTATGAGTAAATAGTAGGGCAGACTAGGTTCTTACGCCTTGGTGAGGCAACTAGTCTAGGAGAAGGGAAACTCCGAATTCAAACCTGTTAACTTCCGCTTAAAAACTGACCCTGTGTCATATCCTGCCCGTGTTGAGGGGTTGGTAAATATGATAATGTTGTAAAAAGTTCATCTAAATTCTGTTTCTCTTACGAGGTCAGGAAAGGGTAAAATACCCAGTAACAGCGTCCTTATTACTTAATGTTAATATTTGTTTGCTACAATCCTTCAAGTTAAATACTAATTAGATTCGGTCTGCTTTACATTTGTCCCTCCCTCATACCGTTACTATGATTCACGAAGTTTCTGAATAAATAATATCACACACACACACACACACACACACGTGCAAATATGTATATATATATATATATATATATATATATATATATATATATATATATATATATAAAAATGCATGTGTGTTATTATAAATAATGATTAGAATCATTTTTTATTGACGGTCCATGAGAGCTATTTCATCCGCTATACAATTGGTTAAATCGGTTTTTAATGTTTAATATAGATATAGAAATGATTGCTTCATGTTCATTGCATTTATTCAAAAATATTTACTGAACATACATTCACGCTTATATATATATATATATATATATATATATATATATATATATATATATATATATGTGTGTGTGTGTGTGTGTGTGTGGGTGTGTTTGTGTGTGTGTGTATAAAAGAAATAGTGGGAATAGGTGTGAAATTGTAGATTAGGATAATGAAAAAAAAAGTAAAACAAAGAACCAAGGGAAAAGGAGAAAGAAAGAAAGAAAGAAAGAAAGAAAGAAAGAAAGAAAGAAAGAAAGAAAGAAAGAAAGAGGTCAGTCCACTGACCGGCAAAGCTTCTAGCAAATAACACAAGTGGATCGAATGTTTCTTATAACCACCTGCTCGGGCTTAGGGGAAATGATCCGATCTAAAATAAATACCGTTATTGAACAAAAGCCAATCTATATATTAAGGATCAAAAGATTGCAAAAATCTGGTCTTGACTTCGTACTACTCAATATATTTTTACCAGTAAACGCCAGGTGATCTTTTTTCTTCTTTTTTTTTTTTGTTTTTTTTGTTTTCGTCTTTTTGGTTTTTCATTGTTTTCTTTTTGCATCAGATTTTCTATCAAGCCAAATTAGTTGTGAATTATTTATTATTGTAGCTCCAATTCAAAGAAACGTATCTTTCTTCTTTTTTCAGAGTTAGGAGAGTCAAAGTCTCTGCTTCAAATATAACACAAAATAAATATCTTCGAAATTCAAATATATAAAATTTTCGAGAAAAATTTAATTGGAATTTATATATCAATCCGACTCCTCAATCCTCACTCATAGGTTATCTAATAAGCAACCAGCGACAATTATTTCGTGAGATTCGGACTCTTTTCCATTGTAATTCCCTAAGGTTTATATGTGGCACAAGTGCGTATAAATGAAACACCCATGAGAACACTCCATTAGTTTTCTTTAGACAACCCATGGTAACAAAAGAATCTCAGAATCCATCTCTGTCTATTCCTTTTAAAAACGTACCTTTTATCTTTGTTCTTTGAACCGTAGGGATGAACGTTGTCTTTATTCTCCTTATTGAAACTTAAAAAACCTATATAGCTATGATTATTTAAAAGGCCAAGTAAACCTTTTAAAGTGTTTTGTAGTAGTTTTATAGCTGTTTTATTTTTCATAAAATGATATGCATATCAATTTTAAAAATGTAATTTAAAACTACTCTTTGAAACAACGAAGGAATTAATACACTACCGATTCTAATTTTTTCCCAGTGAATTTCATAATTTTTCAGCTAATATTGTGTTATTCCATAATATTTTTATCTGCATTACTAGGGGAAGTATGCTGTTAATTTGAATAACTTAATCTAGTTTGTTTAAGATACATTGTTGGACTCTATTAATGTTTATGTGATTTTTATTTGCTGCTTATTAGGTCTTATCTGATTTTTATTTCCTGCTAAATAAGAATAAAAGAGAGAGTGCCCTTTAAGAATTCTAATTCCATCACTTTGGTCAAAGGTAGTATATAATTCTTCAAATAAAGAATCCAATAAAACCATTTTTGTATATATTTACCAACCCCTTCGCCAAAGGCAATATTTTAAGCAGTTTTACAGGTGTGAATTCTGAGTTTCCTCCTACCCTCTTAGACTGGTTGTTTAACCAATGCTAAATATCCCAGTCTATTTACCCAAAGATGGAGGATGAATCATTTGATTAATACATTTCCCAAGCATACTAGTGCTATGTGAAACGCAATCAGCCTCTTCTAGGGTTTGAACTCGTGTTTCATTGTCCATTCCCTACGACGATGATCGTTACCTTACGTACAGGATAAGTTAGATGAGGTTTCTTTGTTTAATGTCATATCAACTCTAATGGTTTATTCAACGCTAAGTCCAAGAACAGTAGGGATACTATTTAATCCATTGCTGGAAGGTTTGAGGGTTCATGCCTTTACCAAAGGTATTGGTCCAAAAGTGAACGTGATTGCGCGACTGAGGTTCAAACTGTCTTATAACAATGTTGCAGCCCAGAACTTGAGACAATGCACCATCAGAACTCTCCCGGAAAGATACAGTGGTTTGGGTAAAAACTGCATCCCAGTTACAAAAAACATTTAAATATCAAACTACATATTTAAACTGAGTTTGATAAAAAATTATTATGGATGAAATTATGTAAACAAAAATATTTACGCATTTGAAATGAGAATTTCTCTTTGACTGATTGGTTAATTTTAGGAGCATTCAATTTGTTTAGGTTTATTTTATGCCAAGGCGTTGGTTTGGTTTGGTTTCTTTGTTTAATGGCATATCAACTATTGTAGGTTATTTAATGCCAAAGCCTTTCTCCTAGGAGAACAGTTGCAGTACAATTTAGCCCACTGCTGGGATGATAAAGGGGTTCAATACCTTTCCCAAGGGTATTTGCCCGAAAGTGAACTTAATAGCTCGACTGGAGTACGAACTCGCGTACTACGATTCTGCAGTCCATCGCTTTAACCATTACACCACGAGGACACCCCAACCTGAAGACGTTGGAATTAAGGCACTTTTACGTTTACATATACATTCTTTTGTATTGTTTCTTATTTTTTTGGCGCATAGTTTTTATGTCATATACTCCTATCTAACAGAAATAATTTGCAAACTGATCAGTTTGACCTACAGAGGAGACTCTAACAATTATTATGACTTATTATGATTTAACCTGGTAATAATAACAGTGAAAGGGAACTTCATTTTCTCTTGAGAACGAGATATGGAACCTCTCTCCCGGATGAAAATAATGTGTCCAACTCCGGATACCTATTTGATGTTGGGGTGGTTTACCCCCATCTGCTTATTCTAAACCCCACTAATACAGCCATGAAAATTTATAAAAACTATTCTGTTATTTATAGATTTTATACGTAGATATATTACAGAAAAAAATTTAGTGTTGGTTGGTTGAGCTTTATGGCATATAAACCTTTGTAGGTTATTTAACGCCCAATCCATTTTTATGTAAATAATCAGTTCTATTTCAAACAATTCAGTATAGTATGAGTGTACAGTTTAATTGTGAAAAACATTTCTATTTCAAACTATTCAGTTTATTCAAACAGTTCTTACTATACAGATTTTGTTTACGCACAGTTAAATGTCAAAACAGTTCTTTGTTAAACAATTCAGTTTAGTGTAAATACAGTTTCAATGTAAAAAAATAGTTCAATTTCACATAATTCAGTTTAGCATAAGCATGTAGTTTAAAAGTAAATATGGTTTAATTGTCAAAAAACATTTCTATTTCAAGCTATTCAGTTTACTGAAACAATTCAGTTTAGCATAAGTATGCCGTTAGTTTTATTTAACTCATAGATTGGGCCCTATCAGGTGCTACCACGCTGTTCCAGAGTGGACCTGGGAGCAATGGCAATGAAGCGGTGCTCTGTGTTCCCCAAAATCCCATCATTAGAAGAACCTCACCATCATAATGTTTAGTGTCATATACAGGACACTCTTTGTGGGGGTTACACTGCAGTCAGTGTATTCTACAGCCCCAGCCGACTGGGCAAGTGTGTGTGTGTGTGTGTGTGTGTGTGTGTGTGTGTGTGTGTGTGTGTGTGTGTGTGTGTGCTAGAAAAATCCAACATGCAAATTAACCTTCTTTTATACAGGGTTAAACAGCTTTAAAATCTCAAATTTATCCGTCTATTTATGGTTTTATAAAAGTAATATCATACCAAACTTACTTCTCAGCTTTCACCATATCATATTTGATTATACAATTTCCCTTTACCAATTTACTGATGAAATCAAATCTTATTTTAATTCAGAGATTTCTGTCTCAGTTGTCGAACAATCTTTGCAGAATTCATATTCATGCCAAAATTAGTTCTATTTCCACTCACGTTTGACGAAAACAAGATAGACAACGAACAAATTTGGATGAAAATAAATTCATTCAAAGTATTTTTGCCAGTTCTAAAAAGAATACATGAAGAAAACTCTGATATGAAGTTTGTTTCAAGAGTGCTGAATAGAAGTTTTATGACTTTAGGAAGGTTGTACCATAGGACCGACGTTTTGTGCTGTAAAGAAAGCAGTTCGCATAAAAAGAAATACACACACTCAAAGTTAAGGGAAGAAAAATATAGCAGTCGTTTTCTTCAGCTATGATAACTGCAACTCGAAAAGTTCCTTCTTCTCCATTCCTCTCGGTGGTGACGGGGTGTGTTGGAGAGCTGGCTGTTTGACACACGCCTGTCTCAGCAGATAGGTCGTAGCAGACTGGGGTAGGACAGGTCGGGGCCTCCGGAACCTTTAACGCACCCGTTTTGACAACTGCCTTCAACTCTGCCAAAATCCCATTACTTGTTTTCTTATATAGAAATTTTGGAGAACAAATCGAAGATCCCCGAATGTTCGATGTCACTAGTGAAACATGTGATGATACATCTGTGATTATTTTAAAATCACGTCTAACTTTGAAGGTCATTCTGTCCGCACGCGCTAGTCCCGTGACACCGTCACTGATTGACGACCGCGCCCGTCCGTAATATTACAAGACTGTTTAAACAGGATAAACATTTTGGATGAAGTGGATAATTTTGATCGATATTTTTATCAATATATATCAATATTTTATGCAATAAAAAAAAGTCCAGTAGTTATTAATGAAACTGCATTAAAGAGTTTTTTTCTGAGGTAGAAAAAAGTTAACTGAACATTGAAAACTTTTTAGCTTACAACTGCGACCCCACCCCACAAAAAAAAAAAAGAAAAAGGAAAATGACCAAAACTTTTAAAATGTTGAAATGAAAATAAATATGCAAATAAAATTAAAAAACAAAGATGCCTAAAGAAACATCCACCAACGGAAAGCTTCTCCTCAAGAATATTATGTTAAGACAAAACATACAGCAATTACGTGCGAGCTCACACACACACACACACATACATGCGCGCGCGCACTCCCCCCCCGTGATTCTGTTTTTTTTTTTGCACGTTAGGCAGAAAGATTGTCTGATTGATGCACGTATTGATACCCGAATCCGTATGTGCAGTCCAATGTGCATAGAATTAGGAGTCATTGATTGTATATTAATTACGAACCTTTTATGAAATTTGATGATAAATACGTTCATCAGAATTTTTTGAAGATTTTCCCTGATAATTTCAACAATCTCTTTTCCCAAAACTTAATCCTGATATATATATATATATATATATATATATATATATATATATATATATATATATATATATATGATGTACTTTTCTTTAGTTCTTCTTAGTATATTGAGCACTTTTGCCGGTATTTTGACGAAGCATTGTAGCACTGATTAATTAATTTCTTACAGAACGGATGTTGTTAGTGATCTCTTTTTTTTTTAATTATTTTCCCCAGATATCGGTTTGTAATTCATTTCTTCATTTACTTATTGCATATCGCTCTCAACACCGAAAACTTTAATTAACAGATATCTAGTATTTATACATTATATCTTTTAACCTTAAATACTAGTCCTGCTATGATATAATCTAACATGTATTTATACATTTTTCTGAACTGCATTGCTATTTTTCGTATATATATATATATATATATATATATATATATATATATTGTGAGATTGCATTACATTTGTATTTAGCCAAAATCATCAATTCTCTCTCTCTCTCTCTCACACTATGCATAAAATATACACACATGATATATTTATATATATATATATATATATATGTATATATATATATATATATATATATAGAGAGAGAGAGAGAGAGAGATAGTTTCGGTCATTTTACGCTAAATTCCAACATGACGTGACTCTTAATATACTATCATGATGTTTTTGATGAGAGTAAATGAAAAATAGAATATGTATCTGTGAGATGAACGAAACAAACATGTGATGTTACACAGAAAATATAAATTCTAGGTGCAACTTTGTTATTTACTTCACAGTTTTTTCCGAAATTATTCTGCTTCTCTAAACGGATTAACGCTTAGCTCATAATAACGACTACTAAATAGCCCCCCACCTAGGTTGTTCGTCTAAATGTGAACATAGAAAATGGATGTTAATGTTATAAAACTTTTCAAACGCTACCTCCTGGAAATATTTCACCATTCATCCAGGAGTTCCTCTGCATATTCGGCAAATATTTGAACTCTTTACGATCTAAAATGTCATCGTATTACATACAGGGTTATTATCACAGTTTATATCAAGGCCATGGATGTGTCAATGGTGCTCAGCTGCAGATATTCACCAACATAACGTATTTAATTGAATCTGATATCGCTAAGCAGAACAATTAGGCTTATTGCGAGGGGATGTTCATCAATATAAGGGACAATGACTTTCATGAAGTTGCTCCTGGTACAAACGTCTGTGAGGTTATCTGGCATGATCATAAGGTCAAGCTTTCAATTGTACAAGAATCTATCTCATTGCTGTGGTATCACCAAATGTAGCCACTTCCAAAAGATTAAGCTGATGATAGACTGTTCTACGACCATAGCATATCATATTCCAGCACGACTTTCACTGACGCCATTTATCTTACAAAAGTGAATGGTCCAAGCAATTCTACCATTGCATTAGACAACTGTGCATACGTTTTGCAACAGGGATGGTTGATTGGATATAATGCGTGAAGCAGGGCTAATTGCAATTGAAATACATTTAACGGGGCTGACTTATACTCTGAATTGATCGATTAATTTAAATGGTGTGTCAACCTGTCCAGGATTATTTTATGCCTAGTGGTTAAGGAATCACGTGAACTGAGCGTTAATATTTACGGTTTGTTGTGTAATTGTTTTTGAAGAGGTTTAATTTGCACACGATCCTATCGAATACGAAAAATCCTTAAACAATCCGATAGACTGGTATTCCATTTCCGACTTTATTAGATCTATGATCAATGACTAGGAGGAGGTACTCCACAGTCTCCAGGTGTCCGTAAATGGACCCTCACAATCAAGTAGAGTTTAATTTCATTACAAGCACACCCCACCTTATCTTTTATGCAGGCTACCCTTCTTGCAAGTAATACAATAAGAAACGCCTTTAAAAACATCACATTAATCTACACTAGCACTAATACTGCCGGAGAAGCAGGGACGAGATCATCAGGGATGTACTCCACTGGACCCCCACATATGGCCGAGCAAAAGCATGACGACCAGCTGGAACATACATACAGCAGCTATGTGAGGATACGGGATGTAGCTCTGAAGACCTGCCAGAGGCTATGAACGATAGGGAGAAGTGGCGAGAGAATGTCAGGGATATCCGCGCTAGCGGCACGACATGATGATGATGATGATGATCTAGATGATGATGAGCACAAATGATAGCACTCATCGGACCAAGTCTTGAAGTTTAAAACAGTTGTGGATTAAACGAAATATGATAACTACATAGGTCATTAATTAGTTGCGATTAATGAATTGATAAACTGATATAGCAACATTTACGCATTTCTATTCTTACATTATATATATATATATATATATGTAAATTTCATTAAACATAATAGATATTTTATGTCTACATATTTTCTTCTGGATCCGTTCGAATTCCCATATTACTTTTATCGTATTCTGGGGGAATTGATTTATGTATTGTCCATAGTTGTATGTATCTCTGATACAAAGTTGGGCAGAGAGTACTAGGGATACATACAACTATGGACAATACATAAATCAATTCCCCCGAATACGATAAAAGTAATACGGGAATTCGAACGGATAAAAATATGTAGACATAAAATGCCTATTATGTTTAACGAAATTTGCATTAACGAAGAAATGCTGCCTAAATATACACACATATATATATATACATATATATATATATATATATATATATATGGTGCAGAAAAAAAAAAGGAATATTCTAGTATAAAAGCAAACAACTAAGTCATAAAACAAGATTAATTTTCATTTGAAAAATTAACTACAAAATAAGAAAATAGACACAAAACAGTAAATTTACAACATATAGCCGCCATTTTTTTTTCAGTTATTGTATCAGCACGCCTTCGAAACGATTTGCTTACCGTCATGTTAAATTCTTCAGGCATTTTATTCAATTTCTCCTCATAAGCATTATTAAGCGAACCAATATTTGCGCGAGAAGTAGTATTTCTAAAACACCCCATATAGCGTAGTTAAGGGGGTTAAGAGCTGCATGTAAATTTTGTATAAATATTCTCCTCAGTTTTCCTTCGGACTTTCAGTTCATTAGCGAGCTTTTTTATTAATGATTTGGTGACGTTGTGTGGTCCTTCTAAATCGCCGTTGTGAGAGCACAAAAAAAAAGCCTTCTTTTCGACTTTTCTTGAGTCCTCAACTCCCACTGTTGCTTAAAAAGTATTTTTCTGTGAAAAAATGATTTACTTTAAATACGGTAGACAAATAAACTTTGGTTCTGTTTCGGCGTTAAGTAAATCACAGGTTCTTTGTCGTTTCTTTTCTTGTTCACTTATATTGGGGTGGATTTTTATTTTAAAAAAAAATGCTTGAATAATAGGGCTACTCATGAAAATTTAGATTTATCATGTTTTTGTTTCAAAAATTGGATTATATAAAAAAAAAAACTTTAAAGATTATTTCATATTTTGCTTCTGCATCCGATATATATATATATATATATATATATATATATATATATATATATATATATATATATAAACTTGGTTTTCTTGAGGTGGATTTCGTAACGTTTAATACTTTCTTAACTGGAATATTGTGATTACTCATTCTATGTTGAGACTGTCAAGTGATTTGTTTTCCATGTTAATATAATTTATTTTATTTAAGAAATAACCGGGGTTATTGTACCAACTGCTAATTGTACCTAAGAGGGTGGTTATATTTTTACCAAAGATTTTACGATTTCATATGAGCCAGTTCCAATCCCAGACAAAAAAGGTCATAAGCGAATTCCTGGCTTATAAGTTTTAGGATAACTTTAGATTCTAGTGATCTTTGGGTAATAATCAATAAATGAAGACCAGATTTTGTCTTAAAGATTAGTTTTTATGTTAATTGGTAAAAAAATTTTTTAAAATGCTATGACATAGGGGTTAATACCATATTTACCAACTCCTCCACTTAGGCAGGATATGACACAAGGTCAGTTTTTAACCGGAATTAAACAGGTTTGAATTCAGAGTTTTCCTTCTCCTAGATTAGTTGCTTCATCAAGGCTGAAGAACCTAGTCTGCCCTAATATTTACCCATAGCTGGAGGGAGAATTATTGGATTCATACCTTTCCCAAGGGTATTAGTGCTATGTGAATCAGTCTCGTCCAGGATTTGAACTCGTGTCGCCGTGTCCATTTCCTACGACGATAACCATTACACCATGAGCACCTCAAAGGAGTTAATATGTATATAAGTTTCGTGTAGGTATTTATCCAAAGATGTCCATGATTAGGATGCGATACATGGCCAATTTTTAAGCAGAGCACAGCTGGTTTGTATTTACTGTATTCTTTTTCCTAGACCGGCTGCTATATAGAGATTAAAATGAGCAGTCTGCCCTATTGTTTACCCCCAACTTTTTCTAGACCTGAAAGTTAAATAGGCTTGAAAGGATATAAAGAAGAAAACAGAAATATCACCAAACCTGATGTGGTCGTGAGGGTTCTAATCCTAAAGCTTTTGTGGGGCTGGAATAACCTATAGGAGTTTATTCCTCTCCAAATTCTCCAAATTCGGATTCAGAGTTTTCCTCCTCATAGGGTGGTTGGTATATTAAATTTAACAATACCGACTGCCCTACTATTTACCCATAGCTGAATGGAGAATAGTTAAAATCCTACCTTTCCTCAAGGTATTAGAGCTATGTGAATTGCATACAATCTCAATCAAGATTTGACTTCAGATTGCTGAATCCACTTCCTACAACAATAACCGTTAGCTAAAAACGCTTCCTGTAGGGTTATACAGTGTATTAAAAAGTGATCCGACCCTTTGCAAAGGACAGAAGTTCATTTACTTTTTCCAGTCTATTGAGACATATAGACAATGCAAATAAAGTAATATTTGTTTGGAATTGTTATCTATATATGCAATTATTCGATGACAAATTGTACAGACCTTAGTTTCGTAGTAGCCTGATAAATACATATTGTGTGTAGGTATTCAGTGCCTAGTTTCCTGGGCAACATTTTCACACATCTCATATATACATATGGACGTGTGTGTGTGTGATTCAGTTCATTGTTCTCCTATTTCCCTTTTGTTAGTTTCACAACCAAACAGACTCTCTTTCCTTCCGCATAGTGTTTGTCTGGTGATGCTCCTGCACCCACAATTGACCATTCCACATTACCAATGCACTTTAATACTTACCCCCTATTGTCTATCACACTTATAAGTTCCTGAGCTGATCTGTTCAGACACGCACAGCCTGCCGGCATCTTTGAATTTCATTTGAATAAACCACTAGTCAAGTAGCTATTGTAGCCACCGCCAACAACTCTAGTCGTCCGTCCTCCCCCTGTTCGCACCTTTCAATTTCCCTAACCCATCACCTTCCATCTGATTGACATGCAGATTGGATTAGCCTGCCGGGTCAGCCAGCGGTGAAAATAGAATAGAAGTGAGTGTGGGTTGTGTTTGAGAAGAATTCTAAGTAAGGATGAATTCTGGTGCTAAAGGATAGAAATATCGAAAGATGTAGTGGCAATGCTTTTCGTCTGGAAAAAAAACCAAATGCAAAAAAAAAAAAAAAAAAAAAAAAAGACCAGGCGAAAATCGAAGTAGTAAAGTGAAAGAAATTGAGAATTGTGATTTTTTAAATTTTATCTTATCGGCTGATGATTGGAGGCCAGTGGGGGTTTACAATTTGGTTTAAAGGGGTACTTTACTTAATAGACGGAGATTGAAAATGTAGACACATTTTAAAGTTATGATCAATAATTGGCAAGGTCCGTAGGCCAATCTTTGGATATGTTATATTTCTATGAATTACGCACTCTTACCCATATTTTTGCTCTACTTATATATATATATATATATATATATATATATATATATATATATATATATATATATATATATGAACGTGCCCTTCTTATTTTTCTTATCTTTTGTTTTAATTGATTTTTCAGCGATTCTTTATATTTATTTGTTTTTTTTTATTTCTATATGTCTGGCTTTGCATCTTACAATCAATTTATTCCAAATTCATAGCGCCTTCAAGAAAAATAAACACTTTCAACAGTTATTTAAAACAAATAACATTATGTATCGTGCTACCTTGCACAAATTCTGGAAACTGCACACTTCAAAATATATGTACTGGTATTTAACTCACATCTTGCAAACAGCACAAGATATGGGATCAAGACAATATATATATATATATATATATATATAGTACAATTAAATGGTGACTCAAACTTGGTTAAGCCGTCATAATAAATTTATTTCGGCGAAGAATATTGTTGGTATATTCTCCGTCTCGTCAGATGACTCTTTTTACATGCTCTGTATTGTCCCAGAGATGTGATGCGAATGAGGAGTTACAGTTCGTATTCAGAAGATAAATAGGAAAATTAAAGAAATTTAAATATATATATATATATATACATATATATATATATATATATATATATATATATATATATATATATATATATATATATATTGCTAATCATATATATTTGGCAACCGTCTAATTTTTAAAAAAATTTCTTATCGTAAAAGTATAATTTTTGATGAAACAAATGATTTTATTTATTACACTAAATAAAAGTATTCCTGACACACACTGAATTAAAAAATGAACCAAAAATAGGCCAAAAACTTTCTCTCAATCAAAATAACTAGGTGGCTACAATCACTTTTTCACATGTTCTCTGTGTTCTTTCAAACTAAGACTGGGGGTAGACTGAAGATAGTTCTGTCCAGCCTCCTGTCAGAGTTACCTGAGTGTGGCTATTTATCTCAGACTTTTTAATTCAGTTCATCCCACGCCATTTCAATGGGATTTATGCCCGATGATTGCGCCGGCTAAGGCCTCAGTTGAAGGAAGTACTGTTCCGCTTTCCTTTCAATTTACCTCTGGCAGAGATTACTCTTTTTTGGTCCATTATATTACATAAGTACAAATCCTTGAGCCATTAACCACGTTCCACATGCGATGGCTTTATGTTACACCTGGCGCAAATCCCCGACTTTGCAATCTGCAAACCTCCCACACCATAACTGAGCCTTCTTCATGCTTTACGGTTGATGGGATACTGGAGGTTGCAGCTCTTTCACCAATTCTTCGCCCCACAGAGACTTTCTTATATGAGCCAAATATTTCGAACTTTGATTCGTCAGTCTAAAATGCTTTCTTCAACTGCACTATTGTCCAGTCTTTGTGATCCTTGATCCACTAGCATATTGGCCAGATTCACAGAGTCTTCTCCACTCAGAAGATGATGACACCTTTTTTTCACGACATTGGTTCAGGTATGCAGTGATATTTGAAACAGTCAGTCATCTCACACGTAAGCTGGTGACTCTGATGAAAATGTCCTTTGCTCTTGTTGCTTTTGGTCTACCGTCTTTACGTTTGATCTTGTTTCGTCCCGTTTCCCATGTCTCCCAACAGTATAATCCTCTGTAGCGTTGGAGATTTTTTTTTTCAGTACTAAAGAAGAAAAACGCCATCAAATCAATTTCTCAAAAGACACCTGGTTATAATAAAGTCAAAGTTACCGAGAAACACTTGTATTTAGTATAATAAATAAAAACATTGTGATGCTTGACTAGTTTCATAAAAAAGTAACACTTTTAGGATGAAAAATAAAAAGTTGGTGGGGGGCTGCCAAATAATCTTGACAGGTAGTATATATATATATATATATATATATATATATCTTCTTTAAGAAAAAAAAAACCGGTCACATAAGGGTTATAAATTTATTTCCATCCTGTAATGTGTTTTTGATCAAATCAAAAAACACGAAAAAAAATTAACAGGACTTCTTCAGATCTAATGGATAAAATAAATCAATCAATAAATAATTATTTCTGATTTATTTTATCCATTGAATCTGAAGAAATCCTGTTAATTTTTTTTTCGTATTTTTTGATTTTATCAAAAACACATAACAGGATGGAAATAAATTTATAATCCTAATGTGACCGTTTTTTTTTTTCTTGAAGAAATTATTGCATGGAGCCCTTTACCAGGGAAATCTAAATGTTCACTGTTGAATGATTTTTTGTCCTGATGGAATTCCTCCCAACTCCGGTTAAACTGGTCCGAATAATACTTATATATATATATATATATATATATATATATATATATATATATATATATGAAGTAGGTTTTCAATCAGAGATCTTTGTCTTTGTATCAACAGGACACCAAGATGAATAAAAACAGTAAATATCAGAGATATGTTGAGCAGAACGCAAGAATCTAGAGTATTGGTTATCTCTATTCAATCGTTGTTGACAATGATGTTCTTCAATCATTAAGAATAAAGTCTAAATGGGTGACATGAACAGGTTAAAATGTTCAAGATGGAGACGTGTATCTGTTCATAAAAGTGCTTCTTTTGACAAAATAAATGACCTGGACAATTCAATAAACAACACTAACATTACTATTATTTAAAATAAAACTATTTTTACATTTAACAGAAAAACTGTATTTTAACAAACGACTTAATGTGTGCAAAAGTGAATAGTTTAAATTGAAATGAAACCATTTAACTTAAGCAAAAAAAAAAAAAAAAAATAGCTCACATTTGTTTAAAAATGTTATCGAGAAGATATATTTAGAAATCGTATATTTCATCATCATTATCATGTCGCGCTATCATCACGGATATTCTTGACCCTCTCTCGCCACACCTCCCTATCGTCCATTGCTTTCGGCACATCTTCAAGGCTACATCCCGTATCGGCACAGAGCTGCTGTATGTAGGTTCGAGCTGAACATCATGCCTTTCCTCGTTCATGTGAAGGGTTCCACAGGATTACATCACCCTTGAGCTCGTCTCTACTTCTCCAGCTGTGTTCCGCGAGTCATGTTCGTCTAATTTTGATAGTTTTCGTGATGGGTGGTAGGTGGCCATACAGCTGCTACTGTGTGGGGTGCTGTCTCCAGGACTTGTTCAATATTGCTCGCTGCATTCTTGTGTAATTGCCGTCAAGCTTTTTCTCCACCCGTTTGGTTAGCGTCCACGTGGTGCATCCATATAGCAGTATCGACACGATCGTTGCTTGATGTATAAAAAAGGATTTATCATTAAATGACCAACATTGGCAAATATGCGATAAAACCAAATCAAACAACTTGTTCATTTACGTACATTTATAACAATCTGAACCACTTCCAAATCCTTTAGAAGTGTTTATTTTTGCCTGTGTGTACATTATGATTGCTTCTGTGAGCCAGTGAAAATTTTTGTTCCCTGGAGCGAGGGGGAGTCTATGTAGCCTCTTCATAACGTCTTCAAATACGATCAACTTCGAATATGTCAGCCACATTCTGAAATGTCTTTTGCACCCTTTCTCGCCAATTCTTCCTCTTATGTGTAGTAAAATTATTTTCTTCCGTAAATTCCTCCATTATCTGTTCTTCATACGACTCTTTGTATATATTTACATGATTCGATGTTGTCATTTTAATTTTCGTTTATCCAACGGTGGCTCAAGTTACAGCCGATACAACTTGGGAAACGTACGACTGTACTATTTATGCAAGCCTGTCCAGAAGAAAAAATGCTGCCGAGGCACACACACACACACACACACACACACATACGCGCGCGCGCACACACACACACATATACACATACACACACACACATGTGTATATATATATATATATATATATATATACGAGGATCATTAAATAAGTTTCCAGACATTTTTCGTATGGGCACTTTTATTGATAGTACACGCATGAAATTCTAGTCCCCTTAGAAGTAATCTCCTCCGGCTTCAATGCACTTGTTGTACCGTTTCAACAAATTCTCGAAGGCCCCATAGAAGTCCACTTGTGGGAGCGTGTCAATGACCTTCGTCACAGCCTCTTTCATCTCCTCAATTGTCTCATAACGACAGCCTGTGAGCTTAGGGAATAACCAAAAGTCACATGGAGCATGGTCTGGACGATAGGGAGGCTGAGGAACTGTCTTGATGCCCATCATGCTCAAATAATCTGTGACAAGGATGGAGTTGTGGACTGGTGAATAGTCCTGCTGGAAATGCCACTGTCCCGATTTGAAGAGTGCTGGCCTCTTCCAACGGAGGCTCTTCCTGAACTCCCTTAAAACCTCAAAATAATAACCCTAACCCCAAACCTATGGCCAATCAACTTTGCTGTATTGACTTCCTTACTCCTCTACACACCTGTTCATCCCTCACATATTCCCTGCCTTCCTTGAATATCTTTTGTTACTCAAAAATTGATGCTCGAATCATGTATGATGGTCTGAAGCATTCCATACGTTTCTGTGGCATTTTTTCCAAGTTTAAAACAGAATTTTATTGCATATCGTTCTTCTAAAATGTCCTAACAAAAAGAATAGCATTTTTGGAATTCAACAGCTGTGACAATTGGGTTTTAGTAGGGTGTATTCCAATTGCTACTGTAGCTGTTCATTTGAACCTGAAATTAAAAAAATTGGTCTGTCATCTCATAAAATGTATAGTAATAACATACTGAATTTTTCAAGAGTCTGCGACAATTTTAAATGCATGTATAAAAATAAGTCTGTAAACTTATTGATGGCACCACGTATATATATATATATATATGTATGTATGTATGTACGTACACATACATTCTTCTTAAAATTCGTCACAAAGTATGGTCCATAAAGAAATATGGAGGTACTGTTATTCATCACAAATGTAATATAATGGCTGAGTGATTTCGTTTTATATATCTTGCCTTTCGGTTTAGTTAGGCTGAGAACCTTTCGCTTAGCGCATGGGTTACTTTGGTGCAAACATGAGCACAGGTGTTCACACGCACGTGGAGCTGACGTGTCATTCTGAGATGTCACAATAGAAACCCCAGATAGAAAATATGACCACGTGACGTGAGTGACGTTACGCACCGGAAGCGTGGGCTGAGATTTGAGAAAAGTCAGTTTGTTGGGTTCCTGCCTCGGAGGTAGGAGGTTGACTTTCGGAGCTCGTCGTGGCCAGACGAATTTGTGCGCTACGGGTGCCGCGCGTTAGTGTGGTTTAGAGCTGACGATGTAAAAGCAGTCAGCATAGATGGATTGTATCTCTCTCCTTATGTCGAAAAACCTTTTAACTTAAAGTTAATAAAAAAAGTTTCGTACCTGAACTAAGAAGTCGTAAGTGTTTTTTGTGTTTTCGGATTCCTATATATGAGTTATGAACATTCTATGTACATTTCACGGATCTAACTATCTGGATATGTTACACAAACATCTCGTCTTATGCCTTGCTTAAAATGCTGTTTTTATGATAACATTCATGAACAATGCAGACTGTAAAAGTAGTTAACACGATGGATTGTGACATATCTGTAAAAGAGTCTTAACTCAACCCACACTATTACGTTCATTTTCGGGCTGATATCATTGGGAAAAATATGAATTATTTTATTCTCTCAGCTTAGGGCTAAATAGCACCACTACCGTTCTTCTCCAAGAATGTCTTCCACAAATAGTAATAACAAAAATAGTTTCATTAAACCTTTTTAACTTTTTAGTATTTGAACAAAAAGCTGCCGACACACCGGCTCAACCAACTAAGCGTACGTAGACATTAATATCATAACATCTATACATCTATCTCTTGAGGCACCAAAATACTAACCGGTACATTAAGAATTACGTCAGTAACTAATCAATACATGGATACGTATATATGATAAAGTCTAAAAATAAACTAAACAGAGAAACGGATCAATTTTAGTTTTGATCACGATTTCGATCGGTCAGTCAATTTGACGATATATTTTTAAAGCTAACAATAAATTCTAAACTGAAACAAAGTAAAAATATTTCGGGATGAAAACAAAAATTAGAAAAAAAAAAAAAAGGAAAGAATATCTCTGTTCAGTAGCCGGTGACGAATTCAGTTTTTGCTACTGGCATTTTGGGAACAAAATCCACACACCACCATACCAGAAATTTATGAAGTTTTTGTACTTTTCTTTTCCTTCTCATTTTTTTAAAAGCAAAAAGCAAAAAAAAAATTGCTGACAAAAAAAAAAAAAAAAAAAAAAAAAAAATAGATGCCAGCAACGGAACAAGGGTTACAAGCATTCAATTGGATCCAAGTGGAACGGCGGCAAATATTTTTCGTTTAGTTTCTGTTTCTTTGTCCGTGTAAAAGCAGCCTGCATTTCCTATGACAGTTTATTAGACGTTCTTTGCTTGTGAGCAATCGATTTTTTTTTCAAAATGCATTCGTTCAATTTAATGCAGCTATTTTTTTTCGACGTTTTCACGTGTTATTTTATTCCTTTCAATCTCTTTTCCTCTGCTTCTCCCATAATGTATATACATGCATATATATATATATATATATATAATCCTCATATCGCGCCATCGGCTCGGATATCCCTGGCCCCTTCTCGCCACTCTTCTCTATCGTCCATTGCTTCCGGCAGGTCTTCAGGACTACATTCCGTATCGGCACAGAGGTGCTGTATGTAGGTTCTAGCTTGTTGTCCTGCCCTTGCTCGTCTATGTAATGGGGTCCACAGCAGTACATCATTTATATATATATATATATATATATATATATATATATATATATATATGTACGATTACTTTTTATAACTATTCTATAATTCCATAGGTGTGAAAAAACCCAGATTATACAATTTGCAAATTTTAAAAAATGATATCTGGGGAAAAATTCAATAAAAAAAAAGACTAAAAATATATATTCAAATTAAAATAATCAGCCAATAACAAATAAATTGTCTAAACAAAAAATGCACCAAGAGAAGATTTCAAGCTTAATATAAGAGCACTCAATAAACTAAATCGAGCGAAATATAAATGCCAAAAGAGACAAAGAAAATCTACCTAATTTTTTATTAAAAGACCACAAGAAATAATAAAATTAGCATTTTTATGCTAATTTTTTCTTTCTTGCGGTCTTTTTTTTTTTTAATCAATAAAATGAAGTTTTGGTTAAACCCTTCTTGGTCAAAATCATCCAGATGATCAGGTTTGCGGAAACCTAGGTAGATTTTCTCTGGCTCTGTAGGCATATATATATATATATATATATATATATATATATATATATATATATATATATACATTAGTTGTCTAAATTTCTGAGACAAAGTTTGATGATTTTTATCATGAAGGGTTTTCGGACTATTGGCTTTATCTTTATTGTTATTTCCACAACGTTTCGGCCTTCTTCAGGTGTTTGTCGAACTTAGGAAACTTCACGGAACTTCGATCTATGAATCCACAGGGTCACATGTTCTGATTCCGTTAGCCATAACCGCGTACAAGTGTTAAGTATTCCTGTGTTGTTACTCGCCTGCTGTCAAGATTGAACCTGCAGCCTCCAGATGATTGTCTCATTAGAAGCCTAGGGAACCAAGTCCTAGAACCGTCACGCTATGTGTCCTGTTCAGAGTGAATTTTTGGGACTTATAAACTTAATGCTTTTACTAGGATTACTACTATAATGTATGATTCTACGTACTCTATCGTTGATCCACTTAACTTTTTCGAATGAGTCACTTGACTGTTGATTGGGATGAATTTATCAAAACGCCTACTCCCCATACAAAACAATTCAAACTTGAAACAGCTATGTAAAGAAAAATAAAACGTACAAATTTATTCTTAATGCTCTATGCATAAAGGTTACCAAACGGTCTTCAAACACGATCAACTTCGAATATGTCAGGCACATTCTGAAATGTCTTTTGTCACCTTTCTCACCAATTCTTCCCCCTACGTGTAGTGAAACTCTTTTCCTCCGTAAATTCCTCCATCACTTGTTCTTCCTATAAATCTTTAAATAGATTTACATGATTCGATGTTGTCATTTTAATTTTCGTTAATCCAAAGGTGGCACAAGTCACAGCTGATACTACATGGGAAACGTACGTCTGTCCTATCTATGCAAACCTGTATTGAAGAGAAAATGCTGTCGAGAAGCACACACACACACACACACACACACACACACACACACACACACACACACACACACACACACACGTGTATATATATATATATATATATATTTGTGAAGAAGAATAAATATCTCCATACATACGTATATATATATATATATATATACGTATGTATGGAGATATTTATTCTTCTTAAAAGTCGTCACAAATATGACCCATAAAGAAATATGGAGATACTGTTATTCAAGGAAAACATATGTTTTGCTTAAAATGCTGTTTTTATAATTGCACTCATAAGCAATGCAGACTAAAAAGAAGAGAACAATATCGTTTTTAAAGATCTTTTATATATATATATATATATATATATATATATATATATAAATTAATGCTGATATTGTTACCCGAAAAACAGGATATGCATCATTTTTATTCCGTAAAAGAATTGATTTGAATAAATTTACAATCTATTCCTTTGGTGGAAAGAAAAAAATACACCTACCTTTACATGTGTTGTATCTTAATGAAAAATATTCCTGCAAATGCCAAATAAATCGAAGTATGTACAAAGGTTTTTCCTAGAAATACATTTACAAATAATAATAAAATACAAACATAGTTTATTGGAATTTACACACACAAACACCCACACCCACACAAATATATATATATATATATATATATATATATATATATATATATATACTCTTGTTATTTTTGTTTATTTATATAGGTATATTCAAATTATAATTTCTTAAATACTTTCCTTACGATGTAATGAATCTCCCGATGTTAAGCGTTAAAAAGGACTCCATTTCTGTTAGAATTACCATCTGATGAGCCAGTTCTTTTCAGTAGAAGGTGAAATGAATTCATAAGGGATTATAGGTATTGATTTTTTCTTTATATTATTGATATTTTTGACTCTGCGTGTGAATATTTTTAAATGCCCTTAGTAATTAGGTGTGCATTGATTACTCTATTTGGATTATTCTTTTCAACTTAAATGCTATGGTATATATATATATATATATATATATATATACATATATCATGTTATATATATATATATATATATATATACCTTGGATGAAGATTGTATTATATAGCAGAGGAGTGTGAAATGCCCTGTTTTCATTGGCTGTTTACTAAAAGACAGATGTCTATAAGAACGGCCGAAGTCCGGCCTTATTATTTTTTTTTCTCTGCTTTGGTAGAGGCACGAGCGTAGCACGTCGCGATCACGGAGGCGGCTCGGCTCTTTCAGAGTCATGCCGGGGTTACTGTCGGAGCCGATATGATGCAGAAATAACCCGAAATCGGCAATGAAGACAGTGCATCACTGAAGACCTCCATGGTGCATCTAAGATATATGATTGAAATATATATATATATATATATATATATATATATATATATAATTGAGGTCTTACGGCTAGAACAGATCTAAATTTCGGAAAAAATTAAATTTCCCTTCGTCTGATATATTCGACCAAATTTAGGGAACATATCTTTAAATATCATTGAATGAATTCATTCAATGAAATCGCTATTTGCTTCTTGTACATCCTCCAAATGACTTCAGAATCTTCTGCAAGCCTTTCTGGAAGTCTTCTTGTTTGAATTGGTAAATACTGCAGTTATCTTTGAGTTTGCACAGGACTATTTTGTTTCGTCACCTAACTATACCCCCATATATATATATATATATATAGTTTTAGTTTCTTTATTAACATGCATAATGTATACTGTAAAAAAAAAAAACGCCGAAAATACTAGCTTAACTGATGATCGACAATTGTAAAACTCTGTTTTTTTAGCCTTTTTCAGCTCTTACAAAATTTTGAAAAACGTGAAATTTATTGTAATATTGCTCCTCCTTTTTATGCATTGAGCAGCATTAAGATATTACGCATTAAAAATGTTTTCGAATCAAATCTCAGTATATATATATATATATATATATATATATATATATGTGTGTGTGTGTTCATCGTCATACCTATATACATTCAAGAATAGAATAGTCTTGCATTTATAATTGAATAATAAAATATATATATAAGTTGCAAATGTATAAGCTGAAAAGAAAATTTCTTTCTAATAAGAATTAAAAAAAAAAAGATCAACCTTCCTCTTTTCTCCTGATACTTGTACAAAAATAATTAAATCATAAATAAAACATTAAATGACTTAGGAGAGCATCACATCCGAGCCATTTGATAACAGGTGAAAGAAAACTGCAAAAAAATCCGAACACAGACTTAGAATCCGATTTTAAAACGATGACATGTCTAGATTTATATTTTAATAAAAAGGAGGGAAGAGGAAAGAAGTGGGGAGACGCTTTATCACTTTGGTGTCTTCGATTATGTTTTGTAGAAGCATCTAGAAAAATCTAGAGAAAGTCAAGTAAATAACATTATCAATAAAATGAACTCATGGAACGCCAAAAGCAACATAAAGATATCTAATAAAAGCAAGGAGAAAAGCATTATATATATATATATCACAGCTGGTAACATTTTAAAACTTTTAGTTGTATTCTGAAGAATTCTTACACACTCGCATTTGTATGCAAATATATATATGTATATATATATATATATATATATATATATATAGTGATAATATATATATATATAGTGATAAGTCAAGATAAGAAATTGATTCGTTCCGGAGGGGATTTTGTATCTTGGAATTTTCGTATTATGAGACAAGATTACTTTATAAAAAGCGTGATTCGCTACAGCCCCCAAAGCGGTCGTATAAAGTGTAAATATTATACCCACCCGAAGGAATATCTTCATTAAAGACAACATAGTCATTTACATAAATGTTAAAAAAACAATGAGAAAATAATAAAACGAAGGAAAAATAATAATAAATGTTGTCACGAATAGTGACACTTTACCATTCGAGTCGGGCAATTTCGATTTTCGTTTTCGCATATTCGATAGATTTTCGTTAAATGGGACGGAAATTTCTTTGAAGTTCGTTTGTATTATGAATTGTGCGTACAAAGTCGAGGTTCCAAAATATATATATATGTATATATATATATATATGTGTGTGTGTGTGTGTGTGTGTGGGCGCGCACGAATGTATGTTTCTGTACTATAAAATAAAAGTTTTATGCAAATGTGTAATATTAAAATAAAAGCACTCGACATAACAACAGATCAACTTTAAACTTAATACAAAACTAGGTACACAGAGTCCTTAGATTAAAGTTTTCTATGGTGTACCCAATATTGAGACTGAAAATAGGAAAAGGAGACCAGTCAATCGTTATTACGTCATCGTGCTAAGTTGCATGTAAGCATAGAAGTACACGTGACACTAAATCGTGGGAAAAGCATCCAAAACTATATATATATATATGTGTGTGTGTGTGTGTGTGTGTGTGTGTGTGTGTGTGTTTAAAAGGTAGAATGAAAAATGAGGAGAGAGAGAGAAAGAGAGAGAGAGAAAGAAAGAAAGAAAGAAAGAGAAAGAAAGATAGATAAATAGACATATAGACATGGTACTTGAAATTAGTTAATTTCAAAACCATTTGATTTTTAGGGGTGAAATTTTTAAAATCACTCAGCTAATGATATTATCTATTAATTTTATTTCTCTTTGCGCGTCTGTCTATAGTACCTAAATATCATTCTATATCAATCTCGCTAACTCTTTCCCGGTTATTACACACTCATGCACACATACACAAACACACATACGCAATATATATATATATAAAGAGAGAGAGAGAGAGAGAGATTGAGACTGAGCTAGAGATAGATATAGATTACAAGAAATGAATAGACAGATTGAAAAATAGAGTATCTGTCATATGAAGAAATTATATTTACCCTTCCATTATAACTTTTTTTTTTACTTGCGAAATAATAAATGCTTTTCAACGTAGAAATTAAACTGGAAAATTAAGAACATCTTTTCTTTTACTGGAAACTTCTTTATAGGTGAAACTATGAATATGAATATATATACATATATATATAACAGTTAGGGCAAAGTAGACACCCAGTGACAAAACTTGGTCTTTGTCACTTTCGTGTGTCTACGTCCACTTCGCTAAAACTGAGCACCTTTTTACTGATAAATTATATATATATATATATATTTCATTAAACATAATAGACATTTTATGCCTACATATTTTCTTCTGGATCCTTTCGAATTCCCGTATCACTTTTATCGTATTCGGGGGAAATTGATTTCTGTATTGTCCATAGTTGTATGTATCCCTCGTAATTTCTGCCCGACTTTGGGCCATCATCAGGGGAGGATCTATTACAAAAGTCATGTAACTTTTGTTTTAGCATATTACTACTGTGTAAGGGCGTCTTTGTAATAGATCCTCCCTGATGAGGGCCCAAATTCGGGCAGAAAGTACTAGGGATACATACAACTATGGACAATACATAAATCAATTCCCTCCGAATACGATAAATGTAATACGAAATTTCGAACGGATCCAGAAGAAAATATGTAGACATAAAATGTCTATTATGTTTAATGAAATCTGCATTAACGAAGAAATGCTGCCTATATACATACATATATATATATATATATATATATATATATATATATATATATATATATATATATATATATATATGCGGTGTCTCAAAAGAGATGCAACCCATAAATATAATTCATATTACATCAAGTCATCTTTGATCTGAGACTTAAAAAGCAATCATATTACTTCAGAAAATGCAAACAAGATGATAAGATTGATTGACTTTATCTTGCAATGTACGTTAAATTGATTGATTTTATCTGACAATGCACGTTAAAGAACAAGTTCTTGGGGACGTCTTCGGATGAACTTTTCCAGACTCCTTCCGTCGGAATCTCTCACCGTATCCACATTGTCAGGTTATCTTGCAGTCAGCTTTCTGCCAGTTCTGTGATTTTCTGCCATCTTATTTATGTTGTTTACTGAGCCTCTGGCAATAAATTTGTGTTCCCAACGATAAATTTGACTTTCCTGTGTATAATTGTTAAGTTACACTTCCTGCGAATTTTGCTTGTACAGTTTTAAATGTTTTTTTCTTCAAATAAGTAATAACGTAAAATATATTTTCCTCTTTTGTCCACAGAAATGTGACCGAGGATTAATAGTTCTTATTGTATACTATTTTCAAATCTGAAGCAAAAAGAGGCCAAAATCATTATTAGTAGAGTTATTAGCAGTTACATGGGTTCCATGTATACTGAGTCATCCTATATATATATATATATATATATTCGCTAACCTCAACACATACACACCACTATATATATATATATATATATACTAAGATAAACACACACATAAACACCATTTTATATATATATATATATGCTAAATTAAGCACACATGCACACCACTATATATATATATATGTATAAGTAAATTTGGCGACCCTAGTCAAGGGCGACCAGAAGGTTTCCTTTTCAAAAGCTACAACACAGATGTGTAGGAGAGGGCGCAACCCCTTTCCCTGGATTGCTCTACTTTACACTGTCATGCAAGCAGGTAACAAGAACCATTTTTAAAGTCTTCGGTATGACGCGACCTAGGATTGAACCCAGGTATATATATATATATATATATATATATATATATCGCGATCTTATCCTCTTTTTCTCTCTTTATCTCTCTCTCTCTCTCTCTCTCTCTCTCTATATATATATATATATATATATATATATATATATTTATATGTTCGAGTTACTTTATGTATGATTTATATATTATTATATAGAAACACTGATAAGTAGATACAAAGCGGGTAAAAACAAATGCAAACTATAATGGTGCCCCAAATGAAATCAAATCATATCGCTCAGCAAACCATCGAGTCAACATTAAAATAAGTCTTGTAAATATCGATCGAAATGTAATACCATACAAACAGTCATTATGGAATTTATTCTAGAAATCCAAGCTTTTAAATATACTCAAACACAAATAATTGAATATGAACAACAACAAAAACTGTACTACATTAAGTATATATATATCAACAGGAACGCTGTTGGATATTACATAAATATCAAACATCAGTTTCACGTGCTGTATTGATTTTGAAAAGACTTCCATTCGAATCTAGACCTTACCTAGACGCGTAAAGTTTGTCAGAATTAATATCCATATTTTTCTCATTTTTTTCCTATTTTTGCAATTTTTGTTATTGGAATTCAGTTTCTGAGTCTTTTTCTTTAAAAAATTGTTTGTTTTATTGTTCAAAGAACTCGAATCTATTTAGTATTTTATTGTTAGAAGGCAAGTAATGTTATAACATATTTGCTTTACTCTGTGAAAATAATTTCTTACATCGATATGAACTGCTCAGATGAATTTTCAAAACTTGTTTGTGTCAAAATCTTTACAAACAGAAAACTAAAGTCAAATGAACATTTTATTATGTATATTCAGTTTTCCTGTTTGGATATTTTCTTTTTTATTTTAAGATGGTGTCAGAAACTAAAAAAAAAAACCTTTGATATTGATAATATACATTTTACACGCTGGTACACACAACCTCTCAAACACATACAAACAGGAACAAATTTATATATTAAGGCGTATGAAAATATTTCCCTTTTTTCTTAAGTTTTTATTCTCAAATTGATTTCATGAATGATAGAGAAAACAACTTAAGATTTTCTTTATAATGTACGCTAGTTTTCTTCAATTACGCTAGTTTTCTTCAATTTTGTATTACAAAACTTTCACTTTATCACACACACACACACACACACACACACACACACACACACACACACACACACATGTGCGTCCGTGTGAGATTGTGGATATGTTGAATAAGTATTTTTGAATAAATGAATTGAGCATGAAGCAAATATTTCTACAGTTATATTGAAAATCAAACGTCAGTTTGAATAACTGTATGGGGCATAAAACACATATCATTGGAAATGAAATAAAAAAATATGGATTATACTTATTAATTATAATCACACACACACACACACACACACACACACACACACACACACACACACACAGAGGTAAGAATCTATCAATCTATCTTTATGTGTGTGTATGTTTGTGTATATATACGTGTGTGTGTGTGTGAGAGAGAATTTAAACCATATCCCTATTGGGAACATGTTAATAAAAGATAAAAGAAAGAGACTAAGAATATGGACATTTTTAGCAAAAAACTAGTTAACTCGCTTCTGATTGGCCGGGTAAAAATCCAGATTTGAAATCTATCGATGAGTATTTTTTCGCTCGCTTATTCACTAGACGGCTGGGGCTGTAGAATACAACTGCTTCTCGGCAGAAGGTTAAGGCTCCCCACCAACGAGTATATTATATATGACACTAAACAATCTGATGGTGAGGTTGCAGTAATGCTGGAGCTTTGGAGAATGTGAAGTACCCCTTCAGTGCCTTCACTCCCAGGTCAACTCTGACCCGGAGTGGTATAACCTGATAGGGTCCTATCAATGGACCAAATATAACTTTACTGTGTACTTATGCTAAACTGAATTGTTTGAATCAGAACTGTTTTAATAAGACTAAACTGTGTACTTATGCTAATCGGAATTGTTTGAAATTGAATTTTTAAAAAATTGAAACTGAGTACTAAAGCTAAACTGTATTGTTGGAAATAGAATTTTTTTGACATTTTACGGAACTTTTTTGACTATTAATTGTTTGTAAAAATATATATACTCATCTTAAATTGAGTTGTTTAAAAAGACCCGAAATAATCGAGACACTGTAAAACCAAACAAACCAACTAAACAATTCAGTTGGTAAAGAAATTATAAAATGAACAATTTATCTTCAAAGTTCTATTTTTAGGTCGGAATGAAAATACTTTTTTAAATATAGCAATGAATTTAATATTAATAATAGTATAGAAAACATTCTATTCTTTCGGTAAAACCGACAAAAGCTATCAGAAGAGAGTTTTTTTTTAATGTTTCGTCAGAGCGAAATAAATGACTGGCCATACCTATGAATGTAAATGAATTGGTCGAAAAGTAAAACCATGTTTTCAAATCTGCTGTAACCGCTTCAAAATTGACATTGTGTCACACCTTCCGATAGCGGATAAGCTGGGTAAATGCACGTATATAAATAAACTATAAATACTTTTTATATGCCTGTGGTGTAATGGTTATCGTCGTAGGAAATGGACACGGCGACACGAGTTCAAATCCTGGACCTGACTGATTGCATTTCACATAGCATTAATACCCTTGGGAAAGGTATGAATCCAATTATTCTCCCTCCAGCTATGGGTAAATAGTAGGACAGACTAGGTTCTTCAGCCTTTGCGAGGCAACTAGTCTAGGAGAAGGAAAACTCTGAATTCAAACCTGTTAAACTCTGCTTAAAAAGTGACCTTGTGTCATATCCTGCCCGAGCGAAGGGTTTGGGTAAATATGATGAATACTTTTTATATGTCAACAAAAATGTATCAATATGTATGTAGCCTTACACAGCTTTATTTTCAATTGTTGAGCATTTTACAATATTATGATCCATCCATTGGTTAATAACGAGAATGACCTAAGCGAAAGAAATGGTTAAAAATAATACGTGGTGAGATGAACTTTAACTCTATCTCCTTGAATATTTTGAAAGAAAATTAATTTTCAAAAGGATAGTTCTATGAAAGAAGTAGACAACTCATTTTTCTATAATTTTAAAATATTTAAATGCTCATAAGATGTCCGAGAAATTCCGTCACCAAGAAGAAGAATTCAGAGAGAAGTAGAAAAAAAAATCCCAAAGGATTAAAAAAAGGGAAAAGGAGAATAATTAAATCGTTAAATTGTAAAAGTAAGGAATAAAATGAATCTTCAAAGTCTGATTTAGAAATAAAGGGATTAAAAGTTTTAAAATTAAAAATTGAAAGTTTCAAGTCTTAAAGATTCTTATTTGTGCAATGAAATCTGTTTAAAAGAAAGGATAAAAAAAAGACCCAGATATGAAACTGCGTAGCGAGGAAAAATTAAATTTCCGATATAACCATCCTACCGAAAAAAAAGGGCATTTCCTTCGCTTTATATAAAAAAAGAATTGAGAATTTTTAATTGGTTGGCAAAAAAGGGTGGAGAAAAATATAATACATATCTTTTTTATCTGAAAGAAGACTTATCCTATCTTAAGCAAACAGGTAGAGTACCAGAGATGAGTGACTCCGTGACGATAATTGTACGATCACACCGGAGAGATGAAACCTCACAATGAAGAAATGAGCAGCTTTCATATACACAGTTATCTTGCTTCGACTAATCACTCAATAATATATTCTGATGATGATGATGGGATTTAAAAAAAACATTCTTTTGTATGTATTAAAAAAGGGATGATGATGAAATATAAATATTGGTGTTGGTGTTTCTAAAGAGCGTCATTATGGCTGTGACATTTTTTTTGTTAGGCCATAGGCGAGTAGATTTTGCTCCATTTTTCCTTTGTGAATGGAGTCAAGAGCCTTTGTAAAATCGACTAATAATATTGTTGCCGCAAGGTTTTCGGCACGTACACCTTCAAGAATTCGACGGATAGTCAAAATTTGTGACGTCGTGAATCTATTTCTCTGGAAGCCATTTTGGTTTTTTCTTAGTATGTTGTCAATTTTGGGTTCGATACGGTTGCGCAGTAGGGCATTATATATCTTGACTGCTATGGACGTAAGTATTATACCTCGGTAGTTCTTGGCTAATCCGAGTTCACCCTTTTTAGGGAAGGAGAGAATGCATCCCTTCATCCATCTGTCTATAGGGTTTTGGTTATGTACGGCATTACTGTGTCGGAGCAGTATGTTGTCGAATTTACTGGTCTTCCATACTTCTGAGGGTATTTCATCAAGCCCAGCTGCCTTTCTATTTTTAATTTTTCTCTGTACCAAGTCGAGGTCTTCTTGAGTAAACGGTCCTAGTTTGATGTCTAATTGCTTACTTATAATTCTTGTGAATGATTCGTGAGTAACTTCCGAAGGGTTTCCGAATAAATTCTTGAAATGCTTTTTCCTCAGGTGTATTTGACCTTGTTGGCTGGTAGCTTTCAGTTTAGCTTTGACTGTGTTCTTTCTTCTGTTCACTTCATTTACTTTTTGGCATGCTATCCTAGATGGTCTATCTTCAACCGATTCTCTACTCTTATTGATCTTATTTTGTATGTATTCTGTCTATTCTTTTTGGTGTATGTTAGCTAATTCATTTTGTGCCTTTTTTAAGTTTCAGTACATTGGTATAGGTCTGGGTAAAACCTTTAAAAATGTTTGAATAAGTTTATTTATAAATCAGATTTCACTGAGAATTCATTCCAAAAGACACATTTTTATGAAGCAATTTTCTTGTTGCACAGTTTACTCTCGAGAGATCTCATGGGTTTTAATTTTTTTTTTTTCTAGGTGCATTCGTTTTCATTCATGAAAAATTTTGTCGACACACACACACACACACACACACACACATATATATATATATATATATATGTGCGTGTGTGTGTGTGTGTGTATGTGTGTGTGTGTATTGGCAGCATTTTTTCTTTAATACAAATTTCGTTGAACATAATAGACACTTTCTGTTTACTTATTTTCTTGTTGATCCGTTCATATTGCCGTAATGCTTTTATCGTATTCGGCGCGTATTGATTGATGTTTTTTTCCATAATTGTATATATCCCAAGTAATTTCTTCCAGACTTTGGGCCGTCATCAGGGGAGGATCTATAAAAAAAAAAGTGATGTAACGTTTGTTTTTGCATTACTACGATGTAAAAGCGTTTTTACCGTTGGAGTGTGTTGCGTTTGCTTTTAAATGTGTTTCTATAAATAATGTCAGTCGATAAAGACATTTAAGTACATTAGCACAGGTTTGAACATAAATTTTGTTAAGTGTCGGTTGCATGTTTTTATTATGTAGCGCTTCGAGAATCTGTAGTTTTTGTTTGTTATTTATGTTTCAATATTGTTATGTCATCGGTGTGAATTTTTCGTAATTCTGATGTTGGGCATTTAAAAAAAAACATGCCTAACAACAGAATTACGAAAAATTCTCCCCGACAATACAACAATATTAGTCTAAAAATATCATTTGCCTATTTCTGTTGAGAGGAATCTTGATGGAAGATATATGACAAGAATTAAAAAAGGGGAATCGGCAATATTTCCTTAATGATAGCAAAAAAACTTTGATGGGATATCACAGTGTCTGCAACTTCCGGACATAGCCACAAAATTCATACAGTCTAATATTTTTTCTATTTTTTTTTTCCTGTTGGCATGATACGGTATCAACAAAGAGATTATCGGTTTACAAGTTTGAATATAATGGACTTTCCTCAAATTCGAAATGTAATTTTCTTGAAAATTATTATCAGTAAAGTATGAATGTCCTATAGTTATTCCAACGTATACCGGGCCATTGGTCTAATGAGTAGAGTGTTCGCCGACAATACGGGAGACCGGGGTTCAATCCCAGGTTGAGTCATACCATAGACTCAAAAAATCGTACCTGATGCCGCTTAGCTTAACACTCAGCATTGTAAGGCAAGGATCAAGGGTAAAATAGAGCAATCCATTGAATTTAGTCACGCCCTCCCCTACACCTATGTGTAGTAGCTATTGAAAAGGGAACCTTCGGGTCACTCTCGACTAAGGTCACCAAATTTAGGTACTTATACAACACCATTATGCAGTTTCGCTTTCTATACAAGAAAAAGTATTTATGTTATATTACGAATTATTTACAAAAAATGCCTACACACACACACACACACACACACACACACATATATATATATATATATATATAATACGCAGGGTAATCTTTCATTGGCTGTTGTTTTTCTTCGATAACAGGAAACAGATTTATCTCAACGTGTTGAGCTACACGTTGGGATAAATCAGTACTATTATATGGATGCACAACATGAACGCTACCAAGAGTCATAAGAAAAAAGAACCTAGATGGGAACTACAAAAGAATGATGCACGTTGTTTTGAAAAAATCCTGGAAAGACCACTCCAAAACAGCGACTGCATGACCACCTAGCTCTACCCTCAAAAATAAGCCTCTGTTGTAGATATAATGGTGAACCCCTTACTGGCATTTTCTTATGGTCGCAGCAGTGTGGGCTGATCAGCTAAAACATACATGAGCTCTGTGCGGACACTTGATGCAATCAAAGAGACCTAACTCGAGCGATGAATGATAGGGGTGTATGACACGAAAGTCTGGGAACCCCGTGTTCTTAGCGTCAATGATGATATATTATATCTTTTGCTAAATAATATCGCATTTTTCGTTTGAATATTTAAGTAAACTGGATAATGTATTTTAAAGCAAAGAAATATATTTCCTTATGCATAATATACATACATACATACGTACATGCATGCATACACATACGTATGTGTGTGTGTGTGTGTGTGTGTGTGTGTGTGTGTGTGTGTGTGTGTGTGTGTGTGTGTGTGTTTGCATGCATGTTTATTAAATATAAAGAATATAATACATGATCGAAAATCTTTCAGAATGAATTTTGAAAAACTTTTGAAGAATTGTAAAGTAAACGGTATCTTGGCGTTTAGCGGTTTCTCGATCGACATGCAAAAATTGAATAAAAATTAGAAGGAAAACGGCAGGTCAATCGCAGTTTGTATTTTTATGTTTTTCAATGAATATATATGTGTGTGTGTATATATATATATATATATGTGTGTGTGTGTGTGTGTGTGTGTGTGTGTGTGTGCGTACGAGCGTTTTCATTAAACTTTGCAGTTTTTATCTATTACCAAAATGATAATAATTTAAATAGAGGCATACGTGCGTGTGTATGTGGCTGTGTTATCTATTAAAGGCAAATAGAATAAAAACAGTTTAAACACTGATGACCTTGCGTCCATATTGATGTCACCTGAGAATCGTCGAATCGAAACTCAGGGCAGAAATGTTTATCCTATTTTTTTTTATATATTTCCTATTTTGTATATAAAAATATTGTTGACCATGTAAATGTTTTCTCAATATTATTGATGTCATGAATATTATTGTTTTCATTATTGTGAATGACATTTCATTATTTAATCACATTTTTCGTAAATTTATTTCATTATTGCTTGATTAGCTCATTGAAAGTCTTAATGTCAGTTTAACTAACTAAAGTTATTCATATAAACTTTTGCCTAGTCAGGTGTGGCTGTAGAATACACCGACTTCTTCTCTTCAGAGGGGAAAGATCCCCCAACAACGAGTGCTCTGAATATGATATTAAACAATCAGATGGTGAGGTTCCAGTGATGCTGGGGCTTTAGGATATGCGGAGTACCGCTTCATTGTCATTGTTCCCAGGTCCATTCTGGAGCGGTAGCACCTGATAGGGTCATATCTCTTGGTCAAATATAACTAAACTGAATATTATGCTAATCTAAATTGTTTTAAATAGAAGTGTTTTTGACATTGAAATTGAGTACTTATGCAAAACTGATTTTTTTTTTAAATAAAAGTATTTTGACATTTAACTTTGTAAAAAAAATATACTAACCTGAATTGTTTGAAGCAGAACTATTTATATGTATAAAATTGATTTGGCATTAAATAACTTACAATGGTTGATGTGCCATAAAACCAAACCGAACCAAACCACATCAAAACATATAAACATATTGATAATATTATTCATAAATTTTGTTTGTTATTTTAAATCCGTTGACGATGAAATAATTTGATTTAATTTCTTCTTTTTCTTTTAGGTAAGTGAGATGAACGCACGAAATTTCCTGTAAAACTGGTAACAGAATATAACTTTATTTACTCGCTTACTTACAAGCAACTTTTCTCTTTTGCATGCTGATTCAAACTATACCATTAGCACGTGTTTGCTAATACGCTCTTTGCCTCAGATTACTACCCAATAGCCTAAATAAAATTTTGTAAGCAATTAACTTCGAAATAATCGTTAGTTTAAGGAATATAATACCCCAATAAATCCTTAAACTAAGAGGATCTGGTTACAATTATTTTTTTCTTGTTATTTTCATTCTTATTGAGGAAGTAGGAGTTATGATTACCTAGATCGTATGTATATATATATATCATCATCATGATGTCGTTCCGCTAGCACGGATATCTCTGACCCTCTCTAGCCACTTCTCCCTATCATTCATCGCTTCTTGCTGGTCTTCAGGGCTACATCCCGTATCCTCACACAGCTGCTGTTGTATGTTCGTGCTGGTCTTCCTGCTTTTGCTTGGCCATATGCAGGGGTCCATAGTAGTACATCACTTATGAGTTCGTCCTTGCTTCTCCAGCAGTGTCTTGCGTGTCTGGTTCGTTTAACTTGTATAATTTTCGTGATGGGAGGCAGATGGCCGTATAGTTGGTGTCTTGTGGGGCCAGGTGTATATATATATGGGTAATTTCTACACTCAAAAAATGTTACCTAATATTGGAGGTGGACACGGAGACACGAGTTCAAATCCTGGATGAGACGGATTGCATTTCATATTGCACAAATACCCTTGGGAAATGTATGAATCCATCTATTCTCCCCCCAGCTATGGGTAAATAGTAGGACAGACTAGGTTCTTCAGCCTTGGTGAGGCAACTAGTCTAGGAGAAGGAAAACTCTGAATACAAACCTGTTAAACTCCGCATAAAATTTGACATTTTGTCATATCCTGCCCGAGCGGAGGGGTTGGTAAATATGGTTACCTTATGTTGCAGCACTGTGTGTGTGGGGGATATCTGGGTTTGTAAGTCGTCCTCTATCACATCGTATATTGCATGTGTGAGACTGAAATAAAGAAGGAAGTGGATAAATAAGAATTCAATCAACAAATTCATAATTTTCCTTTCGTGAATTTGAGCAAAAACTTTTGCTGAAAAAAGTACAAAATATTTTATTGTAAGTAAAGATATTGTTACCTAGAGCGTAGACATATTTTTTTTCAATAGAAATAGTTAAGATTCGTGCAATGAATGTATACCAGTAATTTTAAGCTTGAAATAAAGTGACATTCAGTGAGAGAAGAATGTTAATGCGATAATAGAAGTCCGTGAGATTTACAGTTCAAGCTGCAAGTGAAAGATTTTTTTTTTCTAATTGTTGAAGCAGGTTTTTATCAAAACCAACGTTTAGAATAGATAATAAATGATGTATTTAAGTGGATTCTTGAGAGAAAATAAAGAAGATTTTCACTCAAAAGAAATAAATCGAAAGGTATTTAAACGAGTAATAATTCAATAATTTTTGTTAGTTCAGTAAATACGGACAAACCAGTACTTACTATTTGTTGAGTAAGCATAGGCAAATCCATACTTACTTTAAGAAATATTCATTTTTTCGCTTTAAATGCAGTTTATTTTTAAATAGAAACTAGTTAAGAACTCATGATTCATCTATGAATCAGCCAGGTTACAGCATTGCTTCTAATTACAGAGCTGCTGTTTCCAGGATTTGTTATAAGCAACACGTACCATTCTTGTCTATCCAGTTTTTTCTCTGTGCCTTTTATAATAGTGCATGTGGTACAAACCTCTAAATACGCTGCTATGGCCACAGCTTGGAAGAAAATACGTTTTATTTTACGAAAGTGACCAGATTTCCGTAAGATCGGCAACTTCTCAGTCGCAGTTCATAACAACACTATTCATATACTGACATCGTTTACATAGATGACACATTGCAACCAAGGTATCTAAAATTAGTAGACTATATATACACACACACACACACACATATATATATATATATATATATATATATATATATATATATATATATATATGATGGAATATACTTAAAAGAAGGTAGTTATGATAATTACTTATTATGTCTTGGAGAAAATTATATAATCTGAAATATGCTGAAAATAAAATGCTGACGACCACAGAGATACTATTTACCAACCTCTCCGCTCGGGCAGGATATGACACAAGGTCAATTTTTAAGCGGAGTTTAACAGGTTTGAATTCAGAGTCTTCCTTCTCCTAGACTAGTTGCCTCACCAAGGCTGAAGAACCTAGTCTGTCCTACTATTTACCCATAGCTGGAGGGAGAGAGATTGGATTCATACCTTTCCCAAGGGTATTAGTGCTATGTGAAATGCAATCAGTCTCGTCCAGGATTTGAACTCGTGTCGCCGTGTCCATTTCCTACGACGATAAGGACTACACCACGGGCACAAAGATGAAGATATTTGTAAGTGTAGACATACTAACAAATTTTAAAGTATATTTTATTTTGGCTGGACTGTTTTAATTCATAAAATGAATAACCTACACACGAACATATAGATATGTATGCTGTGTGCGTTTGCGTGTGTCTGTGTGTATCACGTAAGCAACATTCATATAACATGAAAACTTTTTTTCAAAATAAAAAAACCTTTGATTAAGCACTTTTTCTTTAATTCCCGCCAGACGATTATATTGTATACATTAGTAATATAATTTAAAAGTGCATTATTGAATATTTTAGATTTTAACCCTGCTTTGCCATATGAGTATCAATAACATATTTTGTACTTTTTATTTGTATCTTATCTTTAATATATATATATATATATATATATATATATATATATATATATTTCTCGTTGAATATAATAGAAATTTTCCGTCTACATATTTTCTTGTTGATCCTTTCATATTGCCCAGATGCTCTTCTTCTTAAAAAGTAGTAATGTACATACAAAATTTACATCACTTTTGTAATACATCCTCCCCTGATGATGGCTGAAGGTCGGGCAGAAAGTACTTGTGAAATAAACAATTACGGAAAATATATCAATCAATTCCCACCGAATACTAAAAAGTCAATACGGCAATATGAAAGGATCAACAAGAAAATATGTAGACAGAAAATGTCTATTGTGTATTATTATATATATATATATATATATATATATATACTTTAAGAAAAACAAAAACCGATCACATTAGGATTATACAATTATTTCCATCCTGTTATAGGTATAGATATGAATGAATAACACCAAAAATAACAGGATTTCAGATTTGAAGAAGTCCTGTTATTTTTGGTGTTATTGGCTCATATAAATACCCATAACAGGATGGAAATAAATTTATAATCCTAATGTGACTGGTTTTTGTTTTTCTTAAAGAAATTATTGCTCTGTGATGTCAGTTACATTGAGCTCTTTACCAGGAAAATTTAAATGTTCATAGTTGAATGATTTTTGTCCTGACGGAACTATTCCCGACTCCGATTTAATTGGACTGTATATATATATATATATATATATATATATATATATATATATATATATATATATATACTTACACACATGCAATTATACGTGTGCATATATCCTCATTATTTAATAGTAATAGCATGAACTCCCTTGGCTCTCTCACTCACTCTATCCAGCCGTATCGTTATATCGTCCCTAGCAATTCCCCCCTGTAGCATCATGCGTCCTTACACACCTGACGATTGTAAGGCTTTGCAGGTTGGTCGGAATTGGTGTGTCTCTGGACAGGCGTTTATTGGAGATCCTCACTAATGATATCAAACTTACTTCTCCAGATTTTCATCTCTTTCGTATTTCTTGGATTTTCTTGTAAAAACGGAGCTAAGTAAACCTACAACTCCAGTTTCGTGGGATTTATTGAAATCAACACGTTGCATTTTTATAAAGTTACAATCAAGGTTTTTCTGTAAGCTTTTCGTTAGAGTCAAGTTATACCACCATATTGTCGCATCAAGGCTGGTACGTCTTGGAAGACTTCCTGGTATATTCTAAACAGAATTTAGATAAGATTTTACCTAATAATGAGACTGGGTTCTTTTGCCTTGTCGTTGCAAACATACAAGGTAATACATTCGCACACTAACGGTATATAATCTGTTCATACTACGTACGACGAACGGTAATTGATCTATTAAAGAAAATGGTTTCATATTAAAAAAAAAAAAAAGACAAAGTAGACAATATCCTTCAAAAACTGACAAATATCATTTACACAGATGATCTAATGTTTCTCGTAAATTGACGTGCTCAACCTGAATCCATGCTGCACAGTCTTGAGGAAGAAGCAGGCACATTGGTTTTTCCATAAAAGCAGATAAAAAAGAATTCATATATTTTATGCAAGATTGAGCCGTCACCAAACAGGCTGCTGAAATTAGACAGTTCTCATACCTAGACAGCAGTATTTCATCTACTGAAAGGGATGAAACACTCGCAAAGGGAAAGCAAAGGCTGCTATCGATGTAATCGGAGCTCATCAACAAAATATATTCACAATTTGATTATCATACATTCAATATATTTAAGATATATTCATGTTTTAGGTTACAAGTTAAAAAGATAAGTATAGAATATTTCGGTGTTTGAACTGATGATCATTCTGTTTGGGTTACTGCTGTAAAGCAAAAAAATACATGCACGTATATACAAAAACAAACTTGTAAACAATTACCACATGTATACGTATCCAATCACATACTACCACACACATACTACACACATGAGAGTAGTTACACCTGCATTAATGTAGATAAATTTTGGATTTGGGTAAATCTAAAAAGATAATAAAAATATGTGGCAAAATGGATAAACCAACACTGACAACGGATTGAACGTTGATATTTCGTCCTTTATTTAAAAAAGAAGTTCATTAGAATAACATGTGTTTTTCTGAAGTCAGAATTGGAGGAAATAGATAATTAAATTAAAGATAAAACATATATAAAAGGAAGGAAGAGTTGAATAAAAGAGAGAGAAAGAAAGAAAAAGAAAGGTAGCATACACATGCAAACCTTGACAGAAATATACACGCACATGCACAGCGATGTACGTGAATAAATACACATCCACACAGACACATGCACGAACAGTCCTACAGGCACAGAACAACTAAATTGACAATGAAAAAAAAAAAAAAAAACGCCCCAAAAATCCCAGATACATGAGAATTTAAAACAATAGACTACGTCTAAGAAGACTGATTGTTTGATGTTAAAGACATGTATTTTATATTCGAGAACTTGTAGAAGTTTCTGAACCCAATGTTAACCTTGCCCAGTCGGCTGGGGCTGTAGAATACACGACTGCTTCTTAGCAGAGGGTAAGACCCTCCATGAGTGTCCTGGATATGACACTAAACAATCTGATGGTGAGGTTCCAGTAGGGCTGGAGCTTTGGGGAATGCGGAGTACCCCTTTATTGCCATCCCTCCCAGGTCCACTCTAGCCCGGAGTGGTAGAACCTGATAAGGGTCCTATCCATGGGTTAATAGAAATAACAGCTAAACTGAATTATTTGAGTAAACTGAATTGTTTGAAATAGAAATGTTTTTACAATTAAACCGTACTTACATTTAAACTGTGTGCTTATGCTTAACTGAATTATTTGAAATAGAACAGTTTTTCGACATTAAAACTGTATTTACACTAAACTGAATTGTTACATATAACTGCTAGAATATTTTGAAATAGAAATGCTTTTTACCATTAAACTGTACTTATGCTAAACTGAATTGTTTTAAAAAGAACAGATTATTTACATAAAAATAGATTTGGCATTAAATAACCTACAAAGGTTGATATGCCATAAAATCAAAGAAACCAACCAAACCAACCAATGTTAACCTTTCTAACTCTAGCTCAGATTATTTTAACCTTTTTGGAACTATAAACTTTCTGAATACTTTAGTCAAAAACGGCTTAGGTCAGCCTTTTTCTAATATATATATATATATATATATATATATATATATATATATATATATATATATATATGGATATTGATATTGATATATAACGAATTGAAATCGTAACTTAACTGAAATTATTTATTTTTAATTTCGTTCCTCTTTGAGGACATCTGTGTTTTTGTTTACACATTTCATTCAGTTTCAGCTTTATTTATTGATAAGAGTTTTATAATTCCTTTTCATTTGCTGAGAGTCAAATGAAACATTCAAAGATTTATGATTGTCATCTTACTCCAGATGGTTTCA
>CAUZXS010000145.1:62500-72500 GCA_963585895.1 Sepioteuthis lessoniana
CAAACATACACGTATGTAAGAACGAAATAAATCTTTAAAAAATATAAATCTCTTTGTAGACCAATTCATTTTAAAATATTTATTTCTCTCTTTGGACCAACAAAGAAAACTTTTTTTACACATACACACACACACACACACACACACACGCACACATATATATATTAACGCTGATTTATCGATTAAAAGTTACCCCCCACCGTTTCTCTCTATATATAATCTTCCCTGTTTTAATCACCCCTCAGTGATCTATCGACACTCCAAAACAGCTTTTCCATGTTCTGATGATGTTCTATTAAAACCGAAACTTACAGCATCCACTTCTTTCACATTTATTTCTTCACTTCGGATCATTTTATTTTTCTTTATATATATATATATATATATATATATATATATATATATATATATATATATATAATTGCCTGTCAGTCAATTAATTTGTTTACTTTTGATTATATGCTTCCTATCAACTATCTCGTTTATATAAGAAAAAAAGTTACCGTTCCTTCAAAAACCGTTTAGGATTTTCAATTCAATCAAATGTTTTTACGTACTTTCATGAGGTCAGGCATATTGCCGCCGTTAACCGATACTCCTATAAGAGCTATGATTCTATGGTCATTTTTGTCGCAAGAGTAAAATTGTATTTGTGTACAGATTAACATATGTTACTTATTAAATATTTTTAGGAAGCAATATAGGGAGAAGTGTTGTTTTCTTGGTTAATGTCGATGCTAGTCTCATCGTTTTCTATTTTAGTATATGTACCGCCGAAGCTGGTACTAGTCTCATCGTTTTCTTTGCGGGAATATGTTTACTTATAAATCTTTGTTTGTTTTTTTTTTTTGGGGTAGGGGGAATCATCACAGAAAATACACGAAAAAGAAGAATCATCATACTTTTATATAACAAAAAATATATTTAATCCCAAAGAAAAGCGATGGTAAGAATACTGACAGCATATGCACGTAAAAGTTTAACATGTGCCTACATTCAAAAAGCACAGACAATATCATAGGTTGTCTTTAACGGTATCTCAATAAGTCTGGTGTTATTTTATGTCTTTAACGGCCTCTCAATAAGTCTGGTCTTATTTTATGTCTTTAACGGCATCTCAATAAGTATGGTCTTATTTTATGTCTAGACCTTCGGTTATTGCGTACTTTGTAAATTTATATTTCAAATGTAGTTTTTAAAGAGTTTTTGCACAGGGTTCTATGATATCAAATGAGTAGAGTCTTCAACAATGGTTCGGGAGACCGGGGTTCAATCCCTGGTCGAGTCATACCAAAGACTCAAAAATGGCACTTGATGTTGCCTTGCTTAAGACTCAGCATTATAAGTTACGGATCAAAGGTAAAGTGGAGCAATCCAGGCAAAAGGGGTAGCGCCCTTTCCCCTCCTGTGTGTAGTAGTTATTGAAAAGGGAGCCTTCGGGTCACCCTCTACTAAGGTCGCCAATTTTACTTATATCAACTCGATACGCAAGAATTTTAGCAAACCATTTGATATGGGTTTCATTCTTACTGGGTGCTCCATTCATCTGGCCTTGTGCTAAAACTTTGCTAAGCTTAGTAAATACCTAGCTGATACTACAATTCACGGTTAAACTTGACGTGGAAGTAATGTTAATATAGGGGTAATACACACGCCCCAGATTTCTAAAATTGTAGTCTCAATATGAGTTGGAGTTAATGGTCATGTCAAGGACACTATTTGTAGGAAATTAACTATCTGCAGGGAAAACAGTCGGTGTATTATAACCCCACCCTTTACACAGCGTAAACAAAAGTAGACTCAATATTAGGAATTACTTAATCAAAAGATCTGTGAGAACGTTACTGGCAAAACATTTGTAATTAAGACGAATGGAATTACGCCAATGATTTATCTAAATGACTAATTTGCTCGGTTTGTGAGCACTAGAAAGAGGCAAACGATTCGGGTTGTTAGATCGGTTTTTAACATTTGAATGCAGACCGGATTTTATGCAAAGATGATTTGTCTGAAAATGAAAAAAAAAAAAAAGTTCTGACCTTTCCATTATTTTTTTATAAGCAACATCTTTATGCAATAGTGAGTAAAGTTCCTATGCGCAAAGGTCTATGCCGACACATTGACATTTTGCTTTTCTTGTTTTATTGATTAAGTCTAAGAAATCATATATTTACGGTAAAATTTGGTGCCTTTTTGAGGAAATGTGGTTGACTATCTACACCATTATAGTTGGATGGATTTGGTAGAACTTTGTAGGAATATTCATCCGAGTAAAGAATAAAAATCATAAAAAGGAGCGTTGATTAAAAATAAATGCAATAATTTTAGTCGCCTAGACAATGAGACCGAACAAATTATAATTGTATTCATCTACAGGGTAAGACCTCTTCCTTCGAAAAAGAGGTGTTTTGGGTATGGCTCTAAACTGCTTCTGTGGGAGAGGCTCTAGTTCTGGAGTTCTGATTTGGTTTGATTTGGTTTTATGGATTATCAATTAATGCAGGTTATTTAATGCCAAATCCCTTTAAACCTACCCCCCATATATATATATATATATATATATATATATATATATATATATATATAAAGGGGGTTGGTGTAGGGCCAAAGAAAGAATAGGGATATATAGAAAGGTCCACAAAGAGATTTTTGTTTTTTTAATTTATTCATTTTGTTCTTACATACGTGTTCTATATATGTGTATGTTTCCAGCTTGTTGTTTTCGTCAGATAACATGTGTGGCACAAGAGATTTTAAATGGGGTCCTCAATGAGACTTAAACACACTCCTGTTTCCAGTATAAAATCATGTTCTCTGACGATAGCAACAAGCTGGAAACACGTATATATAACACGTATGTAAGAACAATATATATATATATATATATATATATATATATATATATATATATATATATATATATATATTATTTCTAAACACATTTTGTAAATAACCTCTTAAAGCGTGCCTGGGCTAATCTCTTTGCACACAGAAATGCGTGAAACCATTTATTCTTATTATACGAATAATTCTATTTACTATAAATCCTTTGTGTGCCAACGGTTAAATGTTTTCAAGTATTGCTATTTAACATTAACGATTCAATTAAGCATCAATCATTTGTTTATAGGTAGTTAAATGATATAACTGTTCTATTTCAAACAATTCAATTTAGCATAAGTCATTTATATGCACAGAGTTTAAATATCAAACAGTTCTATTTTACCCGAGGATCATATCAGGTACTACCACACCGCGCCAAAGTGAACCTGGGAGCAATAGTAATTTAAGGATACTCACTTATCCCCAAACAATAGCATTACTTGATCTACATCATCAAATTGTTTAGTGTCATATGCATAACACTTTTTAGTGGAGTTTTACCCCTCAGAAATAAAATTGCCCTGTCGGTTGGGGCTGCAGAATACACCGACTGCTTCTCTGCAGAGGGGTAAGAGCCCCCACACAACCAGTGCCCTATAGATGAAACTAGACAATGTAATGGTGAGGTTCCATTAATGCTGGAGCTTTGGGGAATGCGGATCACCCATTCGTTGCCATTGCTCCCAGGTACACTCTGGCCTGGAATGGCAGCACCTGATAAGGGTCATATCTATGGTTTAAATAGAACTATCTGCATACTTATACTAAATGTAATTGTTTGAATTAGAACTCTTTTACTAAACCGAATGATTTTGACAATTAAATGTACTTACATTAACACAGCGTGCTTATGCTAAACCTAATTGTTTGAAATGGAACTGTTTTTGACATTGAAACTGTACTTACACCAAGTTGAATTGTTTAATACAGAACTGTTTTGAGGTGTAATTGTGTTAAAAAAATCAGTACTTATACGAAACCGATTAGCTGAAGTAGAACTGTTTTGACTATTAAACTGTGTACTCATGCTAAACGGAATTCTTTGGAATAGAATAGACTATTTGCATAAAAATGGATTTGGCGTTAAATAACCTACTAAGGTTGATATGCCATAAAACCCAACCAACTAATCAACCCTCTGTAATAATCCAACTGTCGTATTCTACAGCCCCATCCGGATGGGCCATGCAATTCTGGAGAGTGTGGATTACTCTTTCCTTGTCAAATAACGCCAGATCAACCCTAAAACAAAGTAATGATACTTGTGATTGTCCTATCTATGCATCAAAGAGATCTCTTTGCAAATTATTTAGATTAGATAGGAATTTTTGATTTCATATAATCATTGGAAAGGACTGATAGGAAACAATAACGCAAAACACGTAAAAACATACTTACGTATTCCCTAACCTCTAGGCTTAAAACAATTTAAATAAATTCATATATTTTATAAACTTTTAAATAATTGAAAGTATACTTTTTTTACATTTAAACATTCTTAAACAATTTATAAATTTTTCATAAAACATCCAATGTTATTCAAGAAACAATTTTTCTCCGTTATAAAGTCCTGGTGAAGGTTGAATAAAACGGAAACATTTTAACGTCGACTTGACAAGTAAATTCATTACATTTTGAATACGTTGTTTTTCTATTTTCTACATATATTTTTTTTAGTAAAATTTATTTTTTTGAAGTAATTTTATAGACTTTATTCATAATTGAAGCAAATTTTGTTAAAGACGATGGAACACTGTTTATTCTTTTTATTTTTATTTTTTCAAGACTCCTTCTTATTTTTGTAGAGTTGGGATCTAAATGGTAATGGATTGTCCCATACCTCTGACCAAGTGCTTTCGACCATTCTTGTGGTCATCATCAGAGGTCATGTAGTTTTAAATTCATATATTTCATTCATATATATATATATATATATATATATATATATATATATATATATATATATATATATATATATATTGTATGCTCTAACAGAGTTTATAGATTTTTATGCATTTTATAAATGCAAAACATAATATGCTATGAAATCAAATCAACCAATAAAAAGTGTTGAAATGATTTAAATCACAATCATCATCATCATCATCATCAAGGGATACTGAGAGCATGAATTTCTATGGTTCTCTCTTTCTTAAATTCTCTAGACGGCACTCTGTTTCTGCGAACAGCTGATGAATCCTAGGTTTTTGCCAGTCAGCCACCACATGTGTGTCCACGTGTAGATTTGTGGAAGTCTTCCGGAGAACGTCGCTTATGAGTTGGTCCTTACTTTGCCAGCGGTGGCCATTGTAGGTAGTTCAACTTTCTTTGATGGTTTGCAAGAGGCCAGTATAACAACAACAAAACAGCATGCAACATTCTTGTTTAATTTCCATCTAGTTTTTTTCTCCTTGCGTTGCATTAGATTTCAATTGGTGCATCTCTATAGTAATACTGACACGGGTAGAGCCTGGAAAATTCCCATTTTATTTTATCAGAGAAAAAACATTTACCTATGATCAGTGAGCTATCAATAGCAGTTCATCATTTACGTATATCTATATTGACACCACTTTCAGTCGATGAGATAATACTACTTGAGTATTTGACCTGATCTACTAATTTCAGTGGCTTTTTATTTTATAACGAGATTCTGCCATCTTGATTAAAACATGTGCATTATATTTTAACTGAGTTCACATTGAGACCAATGCCTCTTCCTGTCAGATAATGGAAATGATAGTAATGAGAGTATTGTTTATTGGAGTGTTCAAGTCGTTTATTTGACAGAGATATCGCTTTTTAAAACAGATACACGTTCCCATCTTAAAGATTTTTGGCAGATTTACGGCTAAGATTTAGTCCTTTTTTAATGATTCAATGCTGTTCCTGTCAACAGCAGCTGAATGAAGATGAACTCTGCTAGGGATTCTTGCGTGGGCTCAAATCTCAAATGTGTCAAGACGATCAATTTTCAAGAAAGAAAAAAAAGTCAGAGGATAATGTAATGTCAAAATGAAACTTTTTCCTGATAAATTCACTCATTTAATAAAAAAGATCTGATCAGATTTCATCGGTGAACTTTAAAAGCTGTATTTCTTGAATTAATTGCGCTCTCTCAAAGAATTTGTATGCGTGAATTTACGTACCCCTACAATGACGAGAAGGATACGACATAGAGTTAATTTTAAGAGGATCACAGCTGGTTTGAAATATGATTTTTCCCTCTCCTTGACAGGTTGCCTTACTATGATTCAAGAGGAGTCTCTCCTAATATTTACCGATGGCTGGAATAGGAACAGATGGATCCGTACCTTTTTCAAGAGTAAAAGCGGCCAAGTAATTAAAAAAAAACTGCCTCGTCCAGTATTAAAACTCTGGTCACCGATTCTATTTACAATGATAATCACCATTACAGTAAGTGCTCCTCCCTAAATGAGCACATTGAAATTATAGGGGGATTTCCTCGTGGTGTCATGGTTAAAGCGATGGACTGTGGAATCGTAGTTGCAAGTTCGTCCTCCCGTCGCGTTATTGCGTTCACTTTCAGGCAAATACCCTTGGGAAAGATATGAACCCCATTATCCTCCCAGCTATGAGTTAAATAGTATCAATACTGTTCTTCTAGGAGAATAAATTTGTCATAAAATAACCTACAAGGTTAAATAATATGCCGTTAAATAAAGAAGCCAAACCATTTAGATAATAGATATATACAATGAGAAAGTCCAATAAAGATTGTATAAAATATATTTACTCATGACCTACGCACAACGAACTGGATGCGATACAAAAACAATCTTACAGTGCAATTTAACAAGTTTGAATTCAGAATTTTCATTCTTCTAGGTCGATTGCCATTCAAAAATGAAAAAGGCCCATTATGCCCGACAATTTACCCTTGGATAGAGGGAGAATTAGTTGATCCATACCTAGCATATGGGTATTAACCCCTCTCTGAGGAGAAAATAAACCTCGTCTAGGATTTTAACCGTTCTACAACAGTAACCAGTACGCCTCGGTTAAATCCATATATTTCTAATGTATAAAATGCTTAAAAAGGCATGAAATGTGTGAATGTATACCATATATAAGTTAATAAAATATACCAATATATAAACTTACAAGGATCATTAAATAAGTTTCCAGACTTTTTTCGTAGGGGCACTTTTATTGATAGTACACACATGAAACTCTAGTCCCCTTCGAAGTAATCGCCCCCGACTACAATGCACTTGTTGTACCGTCCTAACAACTTCTGGAAGGCCCCATGGAAGTCGTCTTGTGTGAGCGTGTCAATGACCTTCGTCACAGCCTTTTTCATCTCCTCAATTGTCTCATAACGAGAGTCTCTGAGCTTAGGGAATAACCAAAACTCACAAGGAGCAAAGTGTGGGCTATAGGGAGAGTGAAGAACTGTCTTGATTCCTATCTTTGTCAAATAGTCTGTGATAAGGGTGGAGTTGTGGGCTGGTGGATTGTCCTGGTGGAAATGCCACTGACTCGATTTGAAGAGTGCCGGCCTTTTCCCATGGAATCTCTTCCTGAACTCCCTTAAAACCTCAACATAGTAACCCCAACCCTAACCCTATCCCTTTGGCCAATCATTCTGGGGTTTTGACTTCCTTACTCCTCCCACACCTCTCATCACCCCTCACAAATTCCCTGGTTTCCTTGAATCTCTTATGCCACTCGGAAACTGATGCTCGATTCATGCAAGATGAGCGAAAAGCAGTCTGAAGCATTCCATACTTTTCTGTGGTATTTTTTCCAAGTTAAAGCAGAATTTTATTGCATATAGTTCTTCTAAAGTGTCAGATTGCATTTTTGAAATTCACCAGCTGTGACAATCAGGCTTTCGTAGGGTGTATTCCAATTCCTGCTGTAGTTGTTCATTTGAACGTGAAATCATTAAAATTGGTCAGTCATCTCAATAGATGTATAGCAATAACATACTGAAATTTCAAGAGTCTACGACAATTTTAAATGCCTGTACAAAAAAAAGTCTGGAAACTTATTGAATACACCACGTATATTTGGTGTATATATCCCTCAAAGTGTGGAAATCTACTTAAAATACATACACACTGTTCAAGAATGTTTAAATATTTTTTTAAAAAACCTGCAAATATGTAAGTTGTACATATTTTTTAATGTAGAAAATATATGAATTTATTTAAATTGCTCCAAATATACAAAAATTTGTGGACGAATATGAAGTTAATTATATCAAAAGTATAACATATAACATAAATACATCTATATAGAAATGTATCAATTTATTTAAAATATGTAATCATGTAGAGACATATACGCGTAAGATGTATACATTAATTTTGAAATAATCCAAATGTATAAATTTCTTGAAAAATGTATTGAATATACGAAAATGAATTCAATGAACAAAAATTTACGTATATTGAATCTATAAATGTATAACTTTTTTTGAAAAATAAGGCAAGAAACGCGCATTTTATTTACATATATACGATTTACAAATATATATTAGCTTGTAAAATGTAAAAATATATAGAATTTATAACACTGAATAAATGTGTAAGAACCATGGGAAGTATTAAATGTGCGGAGAATATATATTGTATCTACTTCGTTTTCGAACAGAGTAAAAAAAAATGTCTCCATTTGAGCAACATCCAAAATTCAAATTTAAAAAGTTAACATTAATTTTTCGTTATGTTTTGTTTTGTTTTGTTTTTATTTTATTTTCTTTTCTTTTTTCTATCTATCGTCTAATTTGGCCTAGTTTATAGTTTGATCCATTACCCTGTAAGAATAAATCATTCTAGAATACAGATTACTTTTAGATTTGTTGGCAAACTTCGATGAGAAAGCTTCGATTTATTAAAAGCGTATTTGGTATTTTCAGCCCAGTGTGTGGTTTCTCTAAAATTGTTCTATGTAAACGCTTCTTAAGCAATAGACCCATGCATGCAATTTGAAATGGTAATACTAAGCCAGGGAACGATGCCCATTGCAAGACTTAAGCTTCCGGGATTTTAAAAAAGACACGCATAATAGATGCAATTACCGATGTCGAAGATGTTTGATGTTTGAGCTGGAAATCGAACGGAAGTGCTCCAGGGATTTCCAATACGCAAGCGCACACTCACAACATCACATTCTTTCATATTTCTACACGACGTTACACTGTTTTGTGTATATTTAGGTATGTGTCACTTAGTCGGTATAGGTTGTTGTGTAGAAGAAAATGCATTTATACAAAGATTCAGTTTATATTGTCTCGATATAAAGAGTATTAAAACCAGTGAATTCGTTATCGGTGTATATTATTTTACAAGTAAACTGTTATTCTAACCGATATATCAGAATTTAGAAAAAAATGATTATCTAGTTAAGTTCAGCTAAATTGATAATTGAAAAAAGTTAGTATAGCGTTGTCATCGATGACTGTATTATCGATGATGACTAAATATCGAACTGGGAGGGAAAACACAAATACAGAATTCGTTTCAGCGTTAGGAACCCCTTTCAGTTTTTGTTTAACATACATCACGTATCGACTAGCTGCTTTGTTCTTACAGAAAAAAAGTCACTTCTTATATCACTGATTCTTTCACGGAAAGGTTTGTCTCCTCGCAACTCAGCCACCAAAAGAGAAAAGAGACATAATCACGAAATTTGACATCATATAATGGGGTGCATAAATCATCCAATAAACACCTCTGCCACGGGTGCATGATTGTATTCGGCAAGTCTCCGTCATGACGTATAAGGCCATCACTGGTGAACACGGTTTATCTTATTGATATGATTATATTTATTTAATTTGATATTACTGAATAGGTTCATTGGTATTTTCGAATTGGACATATAAATATACGGATTTATTGTTTGTATAAGACAAATATTCTCATCAAAAATATTTTGACATATCTTTGTGAGCCTTCTTTAATTAAATAAAAAACATTCCTCCAGAAAACTTGAACATTTTCACAAGAAAAATAATGTAAATAAATGATCTTTTGTTGCTATTTACTTAGCTAAGATTAATTTGTCACTGGGGCTGTGGTGCGAGGCACCCAATGTGAATCAAATTAGTGTTTAAAAACTAATAAATACGAAAGAATAAGGGTTT
>CAUZXS010000145.1:77500-85000 GCA_963585895.1 Sepioteuthis lessoniana
ATATAGAGGGAGTAATACATCTCACGGGATTTTTAATGATGGAATTGAAATCACTTGTAAAATTTTGTTGAGAATCAGCTATATTTATACGTCTAATATTTCAATGCGATCCCCTTTTTTTTGTCCTTTTTTCATTTGAATATATGTATTGTTTGTTTGATCCAATAAGTATTCCCAATACTACTAATGTATGTATAATAGTTTCGTATACAATACGTATTACGATTTCAAAATGATACTTTGCTGCCACTCTCATATAGATTTCTTTATTACTATCAAATATTACATTTGTAAGGATATCTTTAACATTAAATAATGCGTGAATAATGATATGAAATTAAACAAGGAAACCAAAACAAACTATCCAATCCTAATGATGTCCAAAAAGCTAACTGAGTCATAGATGGGAGCCTAACAGGTCCGACCTCTCCGAGTCAGAGTTGGCCTTGATGAAATGACAATGTAGTGAAGATTCTTCTCTCTTCTTTTCTCCAGAAGTGGAGCCGCTCTAGTTTATACTATTTAATATCATAGCTATGATAAGAAAAGTATTCAGTTTAAGAATATATATTTTGTTGGTTTTTATGAATCGTTTAACAAACACTTTCTATGCAATAGATAATACAAGTCTTACAATCGGATATTTTATCGTTGTTTGATATCGATAACAGATCATTATATTATTTTGGTTTATCGAACGAGAAGAAATGATATATCGTCCGAAAATCGGATTGTCCAGTTGAAATGAGTAGACATAGAAAAAAAAATCCTCAGAAATTGTTACCCGAACCATATTGTGTCCGTTTTTATTTTTTTTTTTTACCGGTAAATCCAATAAATAAGGATGCACATAAAAAGAAGGCATTGATAGTGCAACGGTTATCATTGAGGAAAATTGATTTGGTGACTCCTATTCAGATGCTAGACGAGGACGTTTGAATTTTACATAGCGTTGAAACTCTCGGGAAAGATTTGAATTCAACTCTTCTCCGTCGTCTATGGGTAAAAAGTAGGTTTGGCAGCCTATAAAACCCTGCTTAAATAAAAGTCCTTCAATCAGACCCTGCTCGTGTGGAGAGGTAGGGTAACGTTCTACACACTGAAGAGCTCATTTAACTAAAATATATAAATAAAACACGTACATTTATCTTATGTCTACGTTATTTGATACTATATATATATATATATATAGATATATATATATTTGATACAGATATATATATGTGTGTGTGTGTGTGTGTGTGTAGTGTGTGAATGCATGTGTGTTCTTATAAGAAATAGGTGATCTTATTTGAATACTAATACATAATATATATATATATATATACTTTAGGATAAGATCTATAGTGGGTGTTATTTACAGGAAATATATAGAGAGAGGTAAACGGATCCAATTTATTGACTTTGGCTTCTTGCAAATCTATGCAGTCTGTTTTTTTTTCGTTCAGCTGGCCGGCATACTCCGAAGTCTTCATCTTTTTCCTTCGTTTCCTCTTTTCACCTATTGATGCATAATTTACCTGCTTCATCCTTGTAGCGTCACACGCATATGCCAAATACCAAATAAAACTGACACACATATCCATACTAACGTATAACTAGATAAGATTCACTTTGTTGTTGCTGTTTTTGTTAAAGAGTATTATAAGTCTGTATTGCTATATGTATTATAGTGACTTTTATGTGGTAGAATTTAACATTGTTTAATATGGGTTAAATGGAATTCAATGCGCATGCGCGCACCCCCCCACATGAGCAGGTGCTTACACGCGCACAATTATATATGCATATTTATTCTTTTTAAATTTTGAATTCGTTCATATCATATAAGTCTATATTCATACATACGAAACATGAGAAATTATACTGTGCAACACTGAAAATACATATAAAACAAAAGCTATGTATATATAGTATATATATATAAAGTAAAGCTTGTGACCGTAGTCGAGGGGCGACTAGAAGGCTCCCTTTTCAATAGATAATACACCGAGGTGTAGGGGAGGGCGCTACTCCTTTCCCTGGATTGCTCCACTTTACCCTTGATACATACCTTATATTGCTGAGTGTTAAGCAAGGAGGCATCAAGTACCATTTTTAAAGTCTTTGGTATGACTAGACCTGGGATTGAACCCAAATCTCCAGACCATTGGCGAACACTCTACCCACTAGCCAATGAGCCGGTTTAAATCCTATATTGATCTTTCGTTCGAGACAAAAGTGTTGGGTTGGTTTGTTCGTGGGCAATTTCAAGCCTAGCCGGGTTATCGAATGTCAAAACGAGTGTTTTTGTGGCAGAGGGAGTATTCAAGTAAAATAATCCCCGAAAGAGGCATTTGCTACTATAAATCGTCAATTAACTTGTCCTATATATTATTTTTACTTTAAAAACCATTTAAATTTCGGGGGCAGTCATTCTTTTCTGATTTAAATAAGTTGTACAACTTAAATTGTTTTCAGAATCACGATCTAATGCTTATACAATGGCAGCCTTCACAATTTGTTAAAATATCTGAAACGCTAATGATCGCACCGGCTTTGTCTTTGAGTGAACGCTATACTAATATATATATATATATATATATATATATATATATATATATATATTTTATCTCCGAGAGGGAGTAATATTTCTTTTATAAGTGTAGCAAACTATGGTATATAATATATATATATATATATATATCTATATATATTATATATATATATAAAAGCAATTTTCGGAAATTTTTATGATAAAACCAAGAGTTTTTTTTTTCTTTTTTTTTTTAACGTTTTGATAAAGGATTACAATTTGATTTAACTTTGGTTTGATCTGATCTGGTTTTGTTTTATGGCATATCAACAATTGTAGGTTATTAAATACCAAATCCATTATTAGACATATTAACTGTTCTATTTCAATCAATTCAGTTTAGCATAAGTACACTGTTTAGTTTCATTTGACCCATAGATAGGACCCTATCAGGTGATAATACTTCGGTTCAGAGTGCACCTGGGAACGATGGCAATGAAGGGCTACTCTGCATTCCCCAACGCTCCTGCATTACTGGAGCCTCGAAATCAGATTGTTTAGTTTCATTATCAGAACACTCCTTGGGGAAGTCGTGCCTCTCTGCAGAGTTGCAGTCGGTGTAATCTACAACACCAACCGACTGGGCCATAATGTAACTTTCCGTTTGCCTTGTTCTTTGACTATGAACATCATCCTACCAACACGGATGCGTCTGTGAGTAAACTGATATGGGACGATATTGTATGAACAAATTATTTAGCGACGATGTTATAAAACAAGAAAATATAAGTATATACGCGTACAGTCGTAATATATGGTGACTGCCTTCATTTTCAAATATTATTACTCATATTGTCTCGTGGGGTCCTCTCATAGTGTAATGGTTAAAGCGATGGACTGCGGAATCCTGGTAAGCGAGTTCGTACTCTAGTCGCACTATTACATTCACTTTTGGACTAATACCCTTGTGAAAGGTATGAACCCCCGTATCCTCCCAGCTATGGGTTAAATAGTACCACGACTGTTCTTCTAGCAGAATGACTTTGGCATTAAATAACCTAGAAAGGGTGATATGCCAAGGAACCAACCATCATTTTCTATTGAGGGAGCGTCACTTTATTACGCCTGACACCAAAATCAACTAAGATAAATTTGTTTTGGTTAATGTCATCATGATTGCAAATTGAATCTCTATTCTAAAAAAAATAGTCCCTGCGAATTATGGGTATTTCAACTAATTAATAAAGATTGAGAGACTTTTAATCGATATTATTATTATACTTTAAGTAGAGCGTAAATTGTTGGTTTTAAAAAGAAGGATCCTTTTTTTCAGTTGCGTATCGTTAGCGAAATACCATGACAAAACAAACAACAAAGCGGAATAAATCAAGCTAGTTGTCGTAAACAAGATGATTTATTCTTCTTTATTTCTTGTTTGTCATGGTATTTTTCTGACGAGACGTGATCGAAATAAAAGTCCTTTTCCTTTTTAGAACTTACACTGTACGCCCTGCTTTAAGCTGTTCTAAAATTTTACACGTACCATTATTTTTTTTCAATTACTTTTTTCCTTTTATTTTTTATTTCTTATATTAACTTTTGAAAAAGCGAATTGTTTGCTAACCTTATATTTCAACGATTTTCATGAAGCAGCTCTTTTGCAAATATACAGTATTTTATAAATACATTGTAAAACATCGCACAAAGAAGACGAACATAGGAGACGTGCCACACACAACATACAATAAAACACTTACACGTACATATGAATTCTCGTATTATTTAACGTGGTGGTCTCCGAATCCAAATAATAGTGGATTTTAGAATATTCGTTGAGCCATTCGCAAAGATTTTCAAAGGAATGGTAACAAAAAAGAAAATTAGCATAAAATGCAATCAAACAAATAAAAAAAGAATGAGTAAAATAATAAAATATTTCTAACTAGAGACAAAAAAAAACATCGTTAGTTAACGCATTCAACGTGAGAAACTGAAGCTAGAAAAAAAAATGATAAATAAAAATTTCGGGCGCCATGTTGGAAACGGCACGTCATCAAAATCCATGCACACTTGAATAGACAATACAAACGCTTGCCGCAAACAGAATAGAAGTGAAGATGAAAAAAAAAGAAAGGAAATGAATTAATGAAATACAAGAGAGAGAGAGAGAGAGAGAGAGAGATGAGAGAGGAGAGGAGAGAGAGAGAGAGAGAGAGATGCATGCTATTGATGATAAAATATCTGGCAGCGTAAGATGAAAAAAAAAGAGCGCTATAATCTGATGAGAAACGCATATCGAAATAGAATTTGTTGAAAAAGGAACAAAAATTTATTTGCTGGCTTTATGTGTATCTAATTCAGTCTTGGTATTATCTTTTTATTTCTGTTTTTCATCTTTAAAATTTATGATCATCCTCATGTATTGAGATCATTATTATTATTAAGATTGGAAGTAGTTGTAGTATTTGTTATATTAGTATTACTATTATAGATAATTCCTCATTCATTATCATTATTACACATGATTTATCATGTTTCCATTGAAGCAATATCATTTCAAATTATTTTTATTTTTTCTTTCCTCTTGTCAGCTTGGACTGTAGAATATGATGATGAGGTTCCAGTCTTAGACTTTTGGTAAATGTTGTGTATTCATTTTTTTTTTTTTTGGCATTTATCCCAGGTCCCCTCCAGTCCGTATTTGTAGTATCTGTTGCGCTCCCATCAGAGGAACAAATAGAACTATTCAATAAATTTACTAAAGATTATTATAATTAGTTATTTGAAATCATAATGCAATGAGAAAATTATTCATATTACGTAGGAATACTAGATTAGGAAAAATATAAATGTTAAATTCTAGTAGTTGAAATACTTTAAATATGCAAATGAATGATTGATATTTAATAGATGGTGATACGTTTGTGGGTTGGTGGGTTGGGTTTAATGGCATATCAACCTTTGTAGGTTATTTAATGCTAAATCCATTTTATATGAATAATCAGTTCTATTTCAAACTATTCAGTTTAGCATGAATACATAGTTTAATAGTCAAAAACATTTCTATTAGTTTATTCAAACTGTTCTAATTCAGCTAATTCAGTTTAGTATATATATACAGATTTTGTCCTACACACAGGTTAAATGCCAAAACCGTTCTATGTTAAACAATTCAGTTTAGTGTAAATACAGTTTCAATGTCAAAAAAACAGTTCAATTTCACATAATTCAGTTTAGCATAAGCACGCAGTTTAAATGAAAGTACAGTTTAATAGTCAAAAACTTAAGCTATTCAGTTTAGTCAAATATTTCAGTTTAGCATGCCGTTAGTTCTATCTAACGCATAAATGGGACCCTCTCGGGTGTTACCACGCCGGTCCAGAGTGGACTTGGGAGCAATGGCAATGAAGGGGTGCTCCGTATTCCCCAAAGCCGCAGCATTACTGGAACCTTACCATCAGATTGTTTAGTGTCATATCTAGGACACTAATTGGGGAGGTCTTACCCTTTTGCAGAGGTGCAGACGGTGTATTCTACAGCCCCAGCCGACTGGGCAAGGCATTTAATAGAATTGTGTTAGATAAGAATACTTATATCCATAAAACTGTATGTAAACAAATCAACTGACACCTTGTTTAAAAAGAAAAAGTTACTAATAAACTATCCGTGCACACACACACACACACACACACACATATATATATATATATATATATACATACATATGTTAATTTTTTTCGTGTTTTTTGATTTATATCAAAAACACATAACAGGATAGAAATAAATTTATAATCCTAATGTGACCGGTTTTGTTTTTTTCTTAATGAAATTATTGCTCTGTAATGTCTATTACATTTTGTGCGCTTTACCAGGAAAATTTAAATGTTCACTTTTGAATAGTTTTCTTGCCCTGATAGAATTACTCCTAACTCTGGTTTAACTGGACCAAATAATACCTATATATATATATATATATATATATATATATATATATATATATAAATATATATATATATATATATATATATGTTATTTGGTATTGAATAACCCACTTGTTGGTTGGTATAGTATAAAATACGAACCAATCTAACAATCAACTGGTTGTAACGCTACGGGTCCATGTCGTAAGCTATTACACAACACAAATACAAATAAACTCAAATGATTTTCAAGACATGAAAGTTTATTGATGGTAACACTTTTTCATAGTAACCACCGAATCTAGAGACAGATTAAAGGAATTACTCCAGCCCGTTAGATCGACAGGTAGTATATATCATGTGAGAGGAAACCCACAACAGCAGACTTTGATATTTCCCCTTCACAGATTTGACCCCCGTATATTTCTGGTCCTTCATTGACAGCCATTGACTCCCTTAGAGACCAACTCCAACTTTTCAACGCTAGGAATCTTCTATTCTCTTTATATATTTTGTTCAAATTATTTGAACAAATTTCTTAATCACGTGTAATCATGAAACATATTAGTGATACATCATCTTTACTATCTGTCGATACGTATCGAAATGTTTATCTAAATATATATTTTGCTCACTGCTGACTCTAAATCAAACTGTCAACTTTCATTTTGACAGGAGCTGGCACGCATATGCAAACTAGGTAGAACCACACTGATCTTTTCAAAACAAAAGACTGCAACTCGGAACTTAAAGCTTTTAACAAGCACACAATTTATCACTAAAACCTAAAAAAAAAATTAATACAATCCCTAATTATTTTACATAGTTTTGTTATTGTCATTTTTAATGAACATTGTATCGTTGCAATTTAGAGCTTTTTATTCTTGGTGTTTTCCATATTATTTTCTTTATCGTGTATCACAGTGGGTCACAAATAGTAGGCTGTAACTGCACCATATAGGATGTTCTGTCGTTACACACCAAATTTATGGTTGTAAGCTCATGACAGAAAAAGGTGACGAATACACAAAACTCTGTCTTAGTTCACGAACACAAAACATTATT
>CAUZXS010000145.1:87500-107500 GCA_963585895.1 Sepioteuthis lessoniana
CATATAACATATGTAAGATCTCTTGTGTCAATAGAAATTCATTCACTTTAGAGTTTATATGTACAAATAGACTGACATACAGACAGACATTTGAAAGGGGGGGGAAAGAGAGTGATTTTGATGAAAGAACAGAGAGGGAGAGAGAGAGAGAGATAGAGGAATAGAGAGCGAGAGAGTGAAAGAGATTGAGAGAGATCAACATGGCTTCGCAAACGAAGTTTCACGAAACCATTCCTCGTTTAGCGCGAGTGTTTGTGGCTTAGAGGCTAATGTGACATAAGCAGGACAGGACCTGCCATTGATGCAGCAGATGTTCAAAGATGGTATTGTCGTAGCACTGCATTTGTTTTTTACTGTACCGTCTCTTTTCTTCCTTTCCTGCAGATTGAAGCTCTCCTCCATAGTGACATCGCCGATTTGATGATTCCCCGCCATGATTCTCTGTTAGCTGCGGGGGCCTGTCCACTCTCGGCATTCGATGTCACTGGGGATGAGTGCCTTTTTAAGGGCGCCATTGAAATTCATTCAATGACTCATCTGACACTGTGGCTGTTGAACGACACTAGAAGAAAATTGTAAGGGTTTTGTGCTGGTGGTCTTCCATTCCAACACCGTTATCTGGCAAGTCAGCTGTATCCTTAGCAATATTGTTTCTATTTTGATGTATTTAGTAGTTTTAAGTATTTCAATTTTTGTCACATATATTCTGTTCTTTCAAATTACAAATATTCATAACAATATATATATATATATATATATATGTAATGGTTAAAGCGTTTGACTGCGGAATCGTAGTTAGCGAGTGCGTACCCCAGTCGCGCTATCACGTTCACTTTCGGGAAAATACCATTGGGAAAGGTATGAACCTCCTTATCCTCCCAGCTATGGGTTAAATAGAACCACTAATTTTCTTCAACGAGAATAGCTTTGGCATTAAATAACCTACAAAGGTTGATATGTCATTAAACAAACAACCCAAACCAAATCCATACGAATAAGATGCCGCTTCAACGTCAATTTCTAAGACGAGTTTAACAGGTTTGAATTCAGAGTTTTCATTCTCCTCGACTGGTTGTCATATAAAGGTTGAAGAGTCAAACAGTTTACAAGTGGAAGGAGAACAACTGAATTCATACCTTTGCAAAGTGTATGCGGAAATAAATTAAAAAAAACGGGAACAGGATTTAGACTCGGATCGATATATCCATTTTCTACGACAGTGACTATTACATCACAGTCGTTTTTTAAGTGACAATAAGATGCTTTTCTAATTAAATACATATTAGATAATCTGCTAATATTTATGTGAATTATTCTGAGAATTATTTTTTTATTTATTGCGGACTTTTTGTCCTCATCTTGGTAGTTTTTGTGTTGTTTCTTCTTTCACTACGTTTCGGCCAAATTTCACCTCTGCCCTTCTTCAGGTGATTTACCACCTTTGATGTCAATTATATAATCATCATTCTACGCATTCTCAGTTTTGCCTCGACAATTAACAAAATACACACTTGTCTTTAATTGGAATCATTTTGAGATGAGGCTTCTTAATCTGAGAATTAATTTGTATTTATTGCGGACTTTTTGTCCTCATCTTGGTAGTTTTTGTGTTGTTTCTTCTTTCACTACGTTTCGGCCAAATTTCACCTCTGGCCTTCTTCACGTGGTGCGATAGACAACAACTATGGGAGGCAGTAATTACTGGGGATACGGTTACAAGACTCAGCATTCCTATGCGAGGTCGTGGTAAAATCACCTGAAGAAGGCCAGTGGTGAAATTTGGCCGAAACGTAGTGAAAGAAGAAACAACACAAAAACTACCAAGATGAGGAACAGATAAGGATTTATAAGACCAAAAAATCCACCCTTGATCGCCCCTTCGGGGCCCGTGGCGCAATGGATAGAGGCGTTGAATCTCTACGGTTCCAGGTGAGCATTGTCAGAAGATAGCGGTTTCAAATCCTACCCAAGCCGGCCAGAGGTTTACTTGGTCAAAAACGTGTTGCGATAGACAGCAACTATGGAAGGCAGTAATTCCTATCGTAGGTCGTGGTAAAATCACCTGAAGAAGGCCAGTGGTGAAATTTGGCCGAAACATAGTGAAAGAAGAAACAACCCAAAAACTACCAAGATGACGACAAAAAGTCCGTAATAAATTAAAAAAAAATTCTCAGATTAAGAAGCCTCATCTCAACATGATTCCAATTAAAAGACATGGGGCCTTGTTCTTTATTATTCACTACAGACTGTTTTACCCATTTTAGTTGATATGCACAAAACCATTCTCCGGTCTTACCCAGAAGCCTTTTGTTCTACTCGATCTAATCATTGTGAGTAAATCAGTCCGCAATATTTTGAGAACGATAACACAAAGTTACCTTTGAAATATACTCAAACCACCCACAAAAAGACACTTACACTACAACCCTCTACGCATGCATATATATATATATATAACTCTCCCTTCAATAATGACTTACCCGGATCCAAGTGTTTGGTTAAAGATAAGAAGACTTGGGTATTTACAAAAGTGATTTCTTTAAAGTAGTGAATGTTTGAGTAGAAGCAGTCACACTTTTATCGAATCTAATTTTAGAAAAATGTTGCATCGATATGCCAAGATTCTTCTCAGGTTTTGAACAAAGAATTATTCCTTCACTTACATCGCTCATTCTACGATAGCAAGAGAGCCCAATCTACCCATTGCAGAAGTTAAAAGCTAACAATTTGTTATGGGAGTTTAATCAACTAAATCTCGTTCGATAATATAAAATCAATTCGGCAACTGGAAAGGACATATTGAAAAATATGTAGACAAAATATGTGAAAATTTTTCAATGAAATATGATTTAATGAAGAAATACTGCCCCCCCCATATATATATATATATATATATATATATATATATATATATACTTCTACCGATATGCCATTATGTTGTTCTATTTCTTAGTTATTATCACCTACATATACAGAAATAACAAAGAATTCTTTCCCAGCAACATTGAGATACACAAACGACTAACATCCGGTAAAAACAATGTGCTGCGCATACACCTTCATTTACACATACACTATATATCTCTCACACATACACACACAATAATACGCAACTACAACCCCCTCCCCACGACACACATGCATACGCACGTACTATCACACGTAAAGTTTCCAACAAAATCCAAACGGTTTTTGATGGTATTTTCGATTTTCGATTCATTTCATTTGTTAACTGGCCGATGATTGTTGTTATGTAAAAACTCCATGAAATCCAGGGGTCGCAGACTACATACCATGGCATTGAATTTATAAATCTATTATATACATATATATATATATATATATATATATATATATATATATATATATATATATATATATATATAGTGAACTCTCATCAGGAATATAGAATGAATATTCAATTACTTCATGTGTCATGTATTTTTTACAACGATGCATGAATTGATACCAACCAATTCTCACTAAATGACATGGACACGTAGGAGTAAAATGTAGGTAATCTTTTTTAACCCACACTATTAGAGGGAGGCAAAAGATTATTCTCACTATTGTAAACTGTTATGAGTTGTTACAAATAATTGAATAAACGCAGCAGTTTTGAAAAATTAATAAATTATAATAAATAACTCGCTAAATTAATTATAATTATTACATTAATATTATTATGGTCGATAAATAAACAAAGTGCATTTAATTCCAAATATGAATGTGGTTATTCTAGAAGCAACTTTAAAAAGATAAAATTAAACTTATTCCAGAAGGAAATTTATTTGAAAGTAAAATTATTCCTGGAGAAAATTCATTACGGAGTTATTCCAGAAGCAAGTTTATTCCATAAGTAAAATTATTCCGGAATGAAATTTATTCTGGAGTTCGTTTAATTCTAGAAGAAAATTCATTCTGGAAGTAGAGTTTTACCAGAAATAAATTCACTTCTGAAGTAAAATCTTTCTGAATGTAAAGTTTTTTGAGAAATTGCTCCACTCTTAAAAAAAAAGTTGTTAAATAAACAAGAAAATTAATAAATAATCGTGTCCTCATAAATTTGCTCTGTGTAATGCTTTCTAACAACACCTACGGCGATGTATGTGGCCAGAGATTCGTAGAGAGGTGATTGACAGGGACACATCAAATTTTGAAACGATGCTAAGTACCTAAATCCCGCTGGATACTCTAAAATCAATTCGGGAAATGAAAAGTACATACTGAAAAACATGCAGACAAAATATGTCAAAATTGTTCAATGAAATATGGATTAATGAAGAAATGCTACCCAACACACACACACACACACACACACACACACACACACACACACACACACATATATATATATATATAGTGGACTCTACTATCAGGAATATGAAATGAATATTCAGTAACTCCATCTGTCATGTATTTTTTATAACGTTTCTTTTGTAGCAAATTGCGAAGCATAAATGGATACCCACCCATTCGCACCAAATGACAGGGACATGTACGAGTAAGATTTAGGTCATCTTTTCTAACCCGCTCTTTTTAGGGAAAGCAATGCCATCCATAGAAAAAGCTGTTCTGATGTAAAAAAAAAAAAAAGAAAAAAAAAAGAAGAAAATTAAAGACATGTAATACACGCAATTTTCCTGTCAGCGGTCGTCTGTCTCTCATCCTTCATGTCTGAAGTTCAATATATATATATATATATATATATATATATATATATATATATATATATATATATATATATATATATATATATATATATATATATACAGGAAGTTAGAAAGAAAAAAAGTTATGGTGGAAGAATCTGTGGCACAATGATACATAATTCTCCAGTTATTATATCATCAGAAGTGTGATTCTAATCATAAAACTCTCACAAATTTTATAATGAATGAAAATAACTTCTGTCGGTGATAATATGGGCCTAAATGAAAAAAAAACTTATACAAATACAGACATTTACACACGAATTCACACACGCGTATACCTATACAACTACAAATTACCCGTGGTGTAAAGGTTATCGTCGTAGGAAATGGACACGACAACACGAGTTCAAATCCTAGATATTATTGATTACATTTCACATAGTATTATATATATATATATATATATATATATATATATATATATATATATATATATATATATATATATATATATATATATATATAAGCATACGTAAATTCATGTGTTAAAAAGAAAGCGACAATTTGAATTTAAAAACAAGGTTTAAATAAGGAATTGAATAAACGCAGCAGTTTTGAGAAATTAATAAATTATAATCATTTACATAAATAACTCGCTAAATTAATTATAATTATTACATTCATATCTTTATGGTCGTTAAATAGATATTGTGAATTTACTTCCAAAATGTGAATGTGGTTATTCTGGAAGCAACATTTTTTTAAATTAAACTTATTCCAGAAGGAAATTTATTTGAAAGTAAAGTTATTCCTGAAGTAAATTCATTGCAGGATTAAAGTTAATGCAGAAGCAAGTTTTTTTTCCACAAGTAAAATTATTCCGGAATGATATTTCTTCTGTATTTCGTTTAATTCCGGAAGTACATTCATTCCGGAAGTAGTGTTTTACCGGAAATAAATCAATTCTGGGATTAAAATCCTTCTTAATGTAAAAATATTCGAGAAATTGCACCAATCTTAATAAAAGATGATAAATAAATCAAAAAAAAAAAAAAAAGAAAGAGAATGAATAAATAAGCGTGACCTCGTGAATTTGCACAATATAAATGCTTTCTAACAAAACCTACGGCGATGTTTGTGGCCTGAGATTCATTGAGAAGTGATTGACAGGGACACACCAAATGTTGAATCGATGCTAAGTACCCAACTGACAAAGACCAGAAAATTGAATGCACGCTCGAGATTGCCTTGTTTGCTTTGCAAGAGAAGTTGAATCATTGTAAATACTTTATATGTTGCGGTTAGAGTGTTCGCCAAGGGCCCGGGAGACCGGGGTTCACTTCCAGGTCTAGTCATACCAAAGACTCAAAAATGGTACTTGATGCCTCCTTGCTTAACACTCAGAATTATAAGGTATTGATCAAGGATAAAGTGGAGCAATCCAGGGAAAGTTCTAGCGCCCTTCACTCCACCACGGTGTAGTAGTTATTAAAAATGGAGCCTTCGGGTCCCCCTCAACTACGGTCACCGATTTTACTTTTATACATATAGTTGATATAGACAGGCACAATGGCATAATAGTTAAACTGTTCGCAAATTGTCCGGGAGACCTGGGTTCAATCTTAGTTCGAGTCATACCAAAGACTCAAAAATGGTACTTGATACCTTCTTGCTTTACACTCATTTTAAAGTAGAGGTCAAAGGTAAAGGAAGGAATTCAGGGGAAGAAGTAGCACCCTACCCAATACATCGGTGTAGTAGCTTTGGAACAGAGAGAATCTTCGAGTCGTCACTGATTACGGTCGACCAAGTTAGTTATATTTTAAATGCTTTCAAATACTGTTTACATTGAAGATAGTATTGCTCAGCTAACCATTACTAGTGGGACTAATTATCAGTATGAGGAAACAAATGCATACATGAAAATTATCTATTAGTAGTATGAAGTCATAAAAATAGTTATAATAATAGTAATAGTTTTAAGCAAGAACTGAGTACCCACACAATTATAGTGTAATTAAGTAATTGATATTAAATTGATTGACTAAGTTTATCATTGGTATATCAGGTTAGTTTTTACAAATTTATCTTGCGTTAAAAGAAACTTTGGAAAGCAATGTTTGTTTTTTTTTGTTTGTTCTTTTTTTTAAATCTTAGGAAATCGTTTTATGAATATGAATAAATAAAATACAATGAATCAGATGCAAAATGTTTTCATGTTTTTTGGGTTGAGCAATTTCACGTAAAAGAAATAGATATGTAAGTAGGTGTATTACGTTATTCATGAAGCCTTGCTTTGTTTTGGCCAAAGGTTAGGTGTAGAGAATGCAGAACGAGACTCGAACTCACTAATAGTGATTTACTAAGTTTTTGCTTTGATATGGCACAAGGTCGAATAAATGGAATACCCAAGGAGACTCGAACTCACACGTAATGGTTTTTCCGTTTTGCTATTACACCACGCGAAACGTCATTCGTGTGTATACATGGTCATACTAATTCCCTATATATATATACATTTTATTTATCTTCAAGTTTAACTTCATATTCAATATCTTATCCCATCTTCCTCTCTTCATTGTCTCCTCTCTTTTTCCTACTCCTTTTACACTCCTCTTCTTTTTCTTCTATTCACATACTCCTCTTCTATGTCCTCCTCTCAACCCCCTCTCTTTCTCATCTCTTCCTTTGGTTTTCTTGCAGAGAAGTGCTTTAAGCGTAAATTCCTCCTCCAGGGAAATTCTTCCCTTATTACCCGAGGCTTTGCCGTACCCTTTGGATTTAATTTACCACATATGTAGAGAATTGCCTAATTCCCCCAAACCATCTCATGATTCTCTCCCTTGGTAAATTTCCAGCTGTTTCTATCAATCTTTAAACCCCGCTCAATTGAAATAACGTTTAATATTTCCTTTGTACATTAACATGTTTCTTAAATTCAGTAGGAATGAACGGTATTCAATTTGATGTTAATATTTTCAACATTTCAGGGAACTGAATTGTTTTTCAAATGTTTTTACTTGTCAGAAGAAAATTGTCATTTTTAAAAACTCAAGGGTGAAAATTAAGATAAGATGAAAAATAAAAGAAGTTATATAATTTTGAGTTATACTTTCCTAATGGTAACTCTTTAAATTGTCATATTTACCCAACCCCTCCAACGGGCGGGATATGACACAAGGTCAATGTTTTAAGCGGAGTTTAACAGGTTTGAATTCAAAGTTTTTCTTTTCCTAGACTAGTTGACTCACCAAGGCTGAAGAACCTAGTCTGCCCTACTATTTACCCATAGCTGGAGGGAGATTAATTGGATTCATACTCTTTAAATTATAGTTCTTTTTTATATCGGTATTTCTACACCAGTGAGTTACAGTGTGTAACATAACACTAACAACCTCGGGAAAGGTATGAATCCAATTATTATTCCTCCAGCTGTGGGTAAATAGTAGGACAGACTGAGCTCTTCAGCCTTGGTGAGGGAACTAGTCTAGGAGAAGGAAAACTCTGAATTCAAACCTCATAAACTCCGCATAAAAATTCACTTTGTGTCATATCCTGCCCGAGCGGGGAGGTTGGTAAATAGGAGTATAGACAATAATAAAAGTAAAAAAAAAAATCGGTGAAATTGAAAATCATGTAACTTAGATTGTTTGAATGTCGATCAGGTGCTTTGAAAACGACGAAAAAATATTGGCTTTACTTAAGTGTTACGAACAGCTATAACTTACTTTTGTGGGATTCCCAATGGTGCAATTTCTTACATGCTGGACTGTGATATCTTAATAAATGAACTCGAACTCCAGTCTCTTTCGTTCAAATAATCTTGGGAAAGGTATAAATCCCCATATTCTGCATGCTATCAGTTAAATAATACCACCGAAGTTCTTATACGAAGATGTTTTTTGGTAATAAATAACCCACGAAGGTAGATATGCCATTAAAAAAGCAAACAAAACCAAATTACACATCCTCGTGATTGTCTCCGATCTGTCAACATAATTTTAGATAATAATTGTGTTAAAAGAATAGATATTTTATATTTTTTGATCAGTTCATGGAAATAGTGATTATTAGTTTTTACTAGTACGTTATATATATATATATATATATATATATATATATATATATATATATATAAAGTAAGTAAAGTTGGCGACTTTAGTCGAGGGTGACCCGAGGTCTCTCTTTTCAATAGCTACTACACTGAGGTGTAGGGAGGGCGCTAATCCATTCCCAGGATTGCTTCACTTTACCCTTGATCCTCACCTCATTATACTGAGTGCTAAGCAAGGTGGCATCAAGTACCATTTTTGAGTCTTTGGTATGACTCGATCTGGGATTGAAAGCCGGTCTCCCGGACCATTGACGAACACTCTACTCATTAGGCAGTATATACCTTTAAGAAAAACAGAATCTGGTCAATTTAGGATTATAAATTTATTTCCATCCTGTTATGGGTATTGATATTAATCACTAACTCCAAATTTAACAGGACTTCTACAAATCCAATGGATATAATTAATCTGTGGGTATTAATCATATGCACTGGATCCGAAGAAGTCCTATTAAATTTGGAGTTATTGGTTCATATCAATACCCATAGCCGGATGGAAATAAATTTATAATCCTAAAGTGACTGGATTTTGTTTTTCTTTTAGGAATTGTTGCTCTGTGATGTTAGTCACATTGAACTCTTTACCAGGAAGATTTAAATGTTCGAAGTTTGAATAATTTGATTGTCCCGACTGAATTATTCCCGACTCCGTTATGACTGGACTAAAGAATACATATACATCTATCTATCTATCTATATATATATATATAATTTGCAATTATATTGCAGCTGATTTGTACTGCTGTTTTTACGACAGTTGGAAACAAAATCAAAATATCTGTCCTCGCAGATCGGAGACGATGTACGAATAGTAGAAAAAATACGATTGAATTTCATGTAGTCTTAACCACAAAACTTATAAAAATATGTTGGTAAATTTAGTCAGATCACATACATTAACTGAAAATATTTCTTTCCTCACCAGCCGGATATCTTTTCTTCCATTCACTCTGAAAATAGGATTTAAAATTTACCAACGTGTCTCGTAGATTAATTGATAAAGCAACAGATAGGGATAAACTTTGCTTCCTTGCGTCAGAAGTGGAAGTGAATCTTAGTCTCTCACAGCAGACATTTACTAATATTTTTCTTTCTTAATGTTGGAAGAAAGCAACCGGGGCGATTTGCAAAAGAAATCAACTAAAATTAAACTAAAATAAATTAGAATTAATATTACAGATAATGCTTAGTCTTAATAAGAAAAACAGGAAAAAAAACAAACAAACAGGGAATTCTTCATCTAAAAAGATATGATCTTACTTTTTTGTTAACAGTATAACGAGAGTCTTCTACTTGATACGCTTCGTCACATGGGTGTGGTTCGTAGCAACTCTAAAACAAGACTATTTATTGACTTGCTACTGAAATCACTTAGCTAATGAGTCAGCAACCCTAGAAGCCATTAGTAGTCAACGAGTTATTATTCTTGCTGAGATAACACTTGAAATATCTGGTAATGTAAAATAGCTAAATTAAAGATAAAATCAATTGACTTCGGACAAATACCATTGGGAAACGCATAAACCCCCTTATCCTCCAAGCTATGGGTTAAATACCATCACTGCTGTTCTTCTTGAAGGATGGCTTTGGCATTAAATAACCACCGAAGGTTGATATGCTATTAAACAAAGAAACTTAACCAAAACCAATGTCATAATTTATAGCATACTTACAGAGTCATTTTCTTTTCTCTTTTTTCGGGGTGTTTTTTAAAAATAATTTCTAAACTATTTTTTTGGTTTGGTTTGGTTATTTAATTGCATATCAACCTTTGTTGGTTATTTAACGCCAAAGCTATTCTCCTAGAAGAACAGTAGTGGTACTATTTAACCCATAGCTGGGAGGATAAAGGGGTTCATACCTTTCCCAAGGGTATTTACCCGAAAATGAACGTAATAGCGCAATTGGAGTTCGAACTCGCTTACTACGCTTCCGTAGTCCATTGCTTTAACCATTACACCACTTTTTAGGTTAGTTTATGATCAAAATTTTAAGAACCGTTTCAGAATTGAACTTGCTAACAATTCTCCGCTCGTTAACATTTATTTGGTGAGAGTTAGGCAACTTGTTATTATAAAATTTAACTTTAGCCTCAAGTCATAATAAAATATTATATATCATATCAGAGCTCTGATAAAAACTGTATCTACCGAGTATCATGTGACTTCCTGAGACCTAGATTTCTATCTAAGTTAAGGGAGTTGCACTATACTCGAGATACAAACGTTGTGTGTGTAAATAGTTGACTAAGGCTTGGCTAAGGACAACTGCTTTTTTTTTTTTTACAATTTCTAGCTGCAAAAGTTAATGAATAGCTCCAGATGGCATAAGAGAATGTCCAAGTATATAAGAGTATCTGAATATTTCTTTCTAATTAATCATTGCAATATGTTATTTACATATTATTTTGTCCGTCTGTCGTTCAATCCACTTACCTAGTCATATGGATTAAGTTATATCAGCTGAATCTGCATATCTACTATGGGGTACTTTCTCCGTATGAGTGTCCTGGGTAAGACACTAACCAGCATTGAATAGTGAGGCTCCAGTTCTGGATCTTTGGAGAATGTGGGATAGACCTTCATTGACGTTAAACCCAGTTCTACTCTTCCCTAGATTGTTTGTACCAGTAAGGGCCGAACCTTTAAGTAAAATAGAACTGTTCAAATAATGTAATACTATTTTTAAACAATACCGTTGCTTGCAAATCATTTACATTAGTTTGGAAGACTAATGTTAAATAGCAATAGTTGAAACCAATTAACTATGAGCAAACAAATTATTGATATTAAAGATGATTATTAGAGTTAGATAGGAATCATCATCATCATCATCTTCATCATCATGTCGCGCTATCAGCATGGATTTTCCCTGACACTCAGTCGCCACACCTCCCTATCATCCTTTGCTTCCGGTCGGTCCTCAGGGATACATCCCGTATCAGCATAGAGCTGCTGTATGGAGACTCGAACTGGTCATCCTGCCTTTATCGTCCATGTGAAGGGGTCCACAAGAGTACATCAATTATGAGCTCGTCTCTACTTCTCCAGCAGTGTCCCGTATGTCTGGATCATCTTATTTTGATAGTTTTCGTGATGGGTAGTAGGTGACCGTACAGCTGCTGCTTTATGGGGTGCTGCTTCCAGGACTTCTTCAATATTGCTCGCAGCGTCCTTGTGTAATTGCCGTCAAGCATTTTTTTTCCAAATGTTTAGTTAGCGTGCATGTAGTGCATTCATATAGCAGTATCAACACGACCACTTTTTGGAAGAAACCGCGCTTCATTTTATTCGTCAGGTCTGACTTAGGAATATTTGTAACCATTTTACTATCTATAATCATATAAACTCCAACAACTCGTCTATTCACAAATTATTCGATTAGAAATCTATTAAAATATAAGATTTAGCTTTAAATAACCTACACAGGTTGATGTGTCATAAAAATACAGCCAACAAATCATTTCACTTAGTTATTAATAAGATACTGATTTTCTTTTATGGAGGTGCCCGGGGTGTAATGGTTATCGTCTTAGGAAATGGACACGGCGACACGAGTTCAAATCCTGGACGAGACTGATTGCATTTCACATAGCACCAATACACTTGGGAAAGGTATGAATCCAATAATTCTCGCTCCAGCTATGGGTAAATAGTAGGGCAGACTAGGTTCTTCAGCCTTGGTGAGGTAACTAGTCTGGGAGAAGGAAAACTCTGAATTCAAACCTGTTAAAAACTTGCATAAAAATTGACCTTGTGTCATATCCTGCAGGAGCGGAGGGGTTGGTAAATATGATAGCATACTGTCTTTCGGTGACATTCTATTGTGTAATTTGTATCATTAGCATGATACGTATCTGATCCCATGATTTTTAGTCAGGGTTGTCAACCTGAAACTACATGAGAATTAATTTTTATTTATCGCAGACTTTTTGTCCTCATCTTGGTAGTTTTTTGTGTTGTTTCTTTTTTCACTATGTTTCGGCCAAATTTCACCTCTGGCCTTCTTCAAGTCATTTACCACGACCTCGGATAGGAATGATGAGTCTTGTAACCGTATCCCCAGTAATTACTGCCTTCTATAGTTGTTGTCTATCGCACCACGTTTTTTGACCAAGTAAACCTCTGGCCGGCTTGGGTGGAATTTGAAACTGCTATCTTCTGACAATGCTCACCTGGAACCGTAGAAACTCAACGCCTCTATCCACTGCGCCACGGGCCTACATCTTCTTATATTCGTGACCGACTTCTAAAATGGTGCAAGTTGCGACCTGCATTGGATAAATATTCGCGTCTGTATAAAAAGCGATATACTAACTTATTTACTTTTACTTTACTTTTGGAAATGTTATTACCGGAATAAACATAAAAGATAGAGAATATGCATAAGAGTAGGATACAGCAATGTATCTTTTGTTCCTCTTTAGCTTTTTTTTTCTCCGTCACAAGTTTCCAGCACCTGCCATGATGAAATACAACGAACGGAAAGTTTTCAAAGTTACGTGGAAAATTTTCAAAGAAAAAAAAAAAAGAGAAGATGTGTTTTATATGAAAACACATTCTTGTTTTCCAGTGATTTTTTTTTCAGTTAATATTTTCGTTGAAATGTAGACATTTTCACGGAAGCATCCATCTAAATTTACACCTGCATAATGCCTAATGACTTTTGAACTGTTTAATAATCTTTATTTCTATCATTTTGCATTATTTTCAAAATTTGAGCCGTTTTTTTTAATGACACAAATATTATCAATGATAGTAATAATTTTGCCATAAAGAATTCAAAAATATTCTCTAATACAAACTATTAGAATCTTCAGCCAAGATATAGAGTCGATAATAAAAAATTTGTTAAAAAGGAAAAACTACATGTATCTTCGAATATAAGAAGATAAAGCCAAGTAAATGGAGATGAAATAAAAAAGTAAGAAAGGGGGATCTCAGAAAAACAAGGAAACATCTCGAAGCAGAACTCTGCATCAAAAATCAAATTGATAAAATAAATAACTGGGTTGTCTCCTTTATAAAATATTCTGAGCCATTCTCAAACTGGACAAGGGAAGAACCTAGAAATATGGAAGTTTTGAGAACTGATTTCTTTCATTGTTTAATGGTATTTCAAAGATCGTGGGTTATCTAATGCCGACGAAATTCTTGAACAGAACACCTGTGGTACTATTTAACCAATACCCGGTGGTGATAAAAAGGCATCTATTTTCCAATGGTATTCATATGTACCAACCCCACCGCTCGGGCAGGATATGACATAAGGTCAATTTTTAAGCGAAGTTTAACAGGTTTGAATACATAGTTTTCCTTCTCTTAGACAAGTTGCCTCACCAAAGCTGTATAACCCAGTCTGCCCTACTATTTACCCATAGCTGGAGGGAGAATAATTAGATTTATACTTTTCCCAATGGTATTAGTGTTATGTGAAATGTAATCAGTCTCGGCCAGGATTTGAACTCGTGTCGCCGTGTCCATTTCCTACGATGATAACCATTATACCACGGGCACCTCCTTTTTTCCAATGGTACTAGCCCTAAAGAGTAGTTCGAACTCACTTACTATAATCTCACAGTACAGTACTTTAGCCACTACGAATCGGGGATTCTTCTCTTCATTTGAACAAATTAATGAGGATGTTCAAGGCCTTAAAACTAGCCAATAAAATTAATAGATTCGAGTCCTCTCTTCCTTCTTTTGTATTACATATAATAAAATGAGGATGAGGAGAGGAGTAAAAAGTATTGAGGACTATGGGAATAGTACTCTAATAATATATAAACAAGAACAAAGAGAAACTGCTTACAACGATGAGTCACAGCATAACAAAATAAATAAAAAGGAATTGGGAAAACAAACTTCTGTTTGGATACTTTAAACGAAAAAATAAGGATATTGCACATGAGATGACTTCGGTGGTATGTTTGTTGTTTAGTTTTACCATTTAGGTTGGCTCATTATGGAAAAGCAAACGAAGTAAAACGACGCGGACAAAAGAACATTCAAAACAAAGCAGTACAGACAAAATTAAGTTTATGTATCAACAAATACATGAAAAAGGAAACATTAAAAATATTCTAATATAGTCTTTTGAATATTCCTGTGTGTATGTGTGTAACTAACACGAATATGATGGTGAAAGTGTAAATATTAAGTGTCCTGTAGATTATAAAATGTATTTCATGCGAGGTATCAATATACAGAAATATAACAATGTATCCTAGGAGGAACGTGTTTTCCCCCTTGTTGGTTGTTTGTCTCTTTCTGGGTTTAACGAAATTTCCGAGGCTGTGTTCGAGGCTGGAAAAAGTCTAGCCGAAAAGGCAGAACAGGAAAAAAAGTTTGCCGAATGTATACGTACCCATGTTACGCGTATTGAAATGTAGTGGAAGGTCAAGCTGTTTCTGGAAGTTAAAATGTGTGTGTGTGAGAGAGAGAGAGAGAGACAGACAGACAGAGACAGAGAAAGTGTGTGTGTGTGTGTGTGTGTGTGTGTGTGTGTGTGTGTGTGTGCTGTCTCTGTAAGTCACAATAGGGAGAGAGACAGAGAGTGAGTGTTTGTGTGTTGTGTCTGTAAGTCGAAATTTAAGAGAGAGAGAGAGTGTGTGTGTGTGCTGTCTCTGTAAGTCACAGTGGAAAGAGAGGGAGTGTGTGTTTGTGTGTTGTTTCTGTAAGTCCAAATTTAAGAGAGTGAGAGAGAGTGAGTGTGCTGTCTCTGTAAGTCACAATGGTGAGAGAGTGTGTGTTTGTGTTTGTGTGTCGTTTCTGTCAGTCGAAATGTAAGAGAATTAGTTCTTAGAAGAACAGAGTGTATATAGGCAATCCTTGTTATGCTATTGGTTCCAAATGCGCGGGACATAATCAAAGACGCGGACGTAGTTGTGAGCACAATCACGTGACTTTCCTGACCAATAGGTTCCCGAGACTGATTAGTTTACCGACGTCCACCATCTTTTTTGGGAACAAGTGGTATCACAGCCATTTTAAATATATAGGAGTGTAAATCCTATATGACATAGAAATGGTTAAGAAGGTGGAAATAAAAAAAGAAACTGAATCTCTTGTGATATTAGAACAAATAAGATCGTATATACTAATTATATCAAGGTAAAAATCAATGAAACACAAAGGAATTGCAAGTACAGGGTATTTGATACAAATCAAACCATCATATAATACATAAATGCCGCAAACTAGTTCAAGTGAAAAGCAAGAACAAATAAAATTGGATGGGAAAGGGATCCACTGGTAATAATGATAAAAAGTTAAGTTTTACAAGGCCAAAAAATGGTATAAGAATAAACAAAGATCCGTGTAAGAAAATTAAATGCATATCATTCCTTGAGATTTTGTAATACAAACGGATCACAGAATCCAGGTAAGAAGATCAGACCAAGTCTCAATTAAGATTGAAAAAAAAGAGAAAGATCTACCATGAAGTGGATTAACTGTTCCAGCTGATGATAGATTGAAAAATGAAAGAATATGAAAAGCTGGATAAATAACAGGGTCTTGCCGGAGAACTATAAAACTGTGGAACATGAAAGAGATTATTATGTCATATTCAAAAAAAATCTTTCGGTTTTTAAGAGCTCTGAACCCTCGGCTGGGGTTACACTCAATTCATTGAAAGCCATGGCAACGTAGGTTATTTAAGAAAAACAAATTTCTTTAATTCTAAAAAAACATTTCCATCAAGGCCTGATTATTCAGAGAAGCATTTGAAGCAAAATATCACGTCAATGGCAAACACCTATATACTAAAAAAATTATCTTGCTTCCTCATTCTTTCTGTCTGTCTGTCTGTCTGTCTCTCTCTCTATATATATATACACACACACACACACACATATATATATATATATATATATATATTTGTAAGCGTTGATCCAGACTAAATCACTGCCAAGTTTCTAAGTTAATAATTAACTTTTCATTACTTACACGCAATGAAGTGAGTTAAAATTAGTACAATGAATAAATAAATAGATACGCGTTTGAAGCAATTTCAAAACCCACCTTGATTATAGTTTAGCATTTGCATACCTTTTCAATCTGTTCACTCAATGAAATTTCCAAAATTCTTAGTATTCAGGGAATGTCAGAAAACCGATTCCGATAATGCAGAAAAATTGGAATTGGAGAGCATTTCAGGAATCATGTAAGAGTATGAACCAATTATTAAAGCAGAATCTTAACCTAAAAACATACTCTTTGTATAATTTATTAGAATAAAATAGGAATATTGGATACTATATAACTCGGTGCAATTTTATTTTAAATTTTCAACGTTTTTTTTTCCATTTCTTATAAACCTTTACCGGGTCTTTTGCCAAGATTTTGGTTAGGGAAGATAGTGAGTTAGTGTATTCTATGTTATATCCACACTTTAAGGTGTTTCTTTTCTTATCATATAGTTGATACATTTGCCTTTGAGTTTAGTTAGGCTGAGAACCTTTCGGCTCAGCACATGGGTTAGTTAGGTGCAAACATTGATGCAGGTGTTAACGCGGGCGCGCACGGACGGACGAAGGTGTCACTCAGAAATGTCACAATAGTCCGAGACGAAACGGGTGACGGAGTGCGAGTGACGTCACGCACCAGAAGTGCGCTGAGGTTTGTGAAGAATTGAAAGAAAGTTAGGGAGTTGAGTACTAGACGCCAAACGAGGAGGATCGACTTCTGGAGCTCGTAGACGCGAGGCGAACTTGCGCCCTATGGAGGCCGCTCGAGATGGGGGCCAAATGAATAAGACAGCATAGCGAGATTGTGTCTCTCTTCCTTACTTCGAAACCTTTAAGTCAAAGTTAATAAAAAGGTTTCGTACAAGAAGTCGTTACGTGTTTTCGAATTTCGAGATTCCTATGTTTTTTATGTTCTTGCGTTATGAAAATTATATGTCTATTTCGCACATGGCGTTAATTGTGGCTATGGAACATTATACACACACACACACACACACACACACACACATATATATACATATATATGGGCGTGTGTGTGTGTGTGTGTGTGTTAGAAAGGCATAATACTCACCGCAATAGCTGCTAAGGGTTATAATACCCTACTTCTGAATCCAATCCAACTCGAAATCGAGAAGGTTCTAAAAAATCATTACATCTTTCAATCAGTTAAATAATCGAAGAAATATGGGCAACAATCATGCAGCAACACTACTGTTTATAGAATTCTCTAGGGCATTCAATTCCTTATACAGAGGGAAGAATTCTGACTGCATAACCTAACGTAAGCAAATGGAGGTACTGGCTTCGACGTGAACGCAAATAAAACAAAGTTCATGTGTTTTAAATGCAAATAAGCCATCTCAGCTCAAAGTCCTGAACTGCTAAAACAGGACAATTTAACATACGTAGTAGCAACATTTCATCTACTGAAAATGATGGCGAAATGCTACAAGTAAAGGCGTTTAATGCTGTTGACATGTTATTGGTTATAATAAAATCTGATATCTCAGATAGAATAAAAGATAATTTCTTACAAGCTGGCACTGTGTCCTTAATACTATGGAGATACTCCAAATGAAAGCTAATAAGAAAACATAGAGAAAAACCTAGATTGGAACGACAGAAGAAAGTTCCATTTTGAAAAATCAGCTTCTGTAAAGCCCTATACCACCTATCTCACAACCAGGTGTTATATAATTGCGGAAGGTTTTTTTATATTATCATTTTTCGTTGGTTATATCTTATCATTCAGTTTGGTTTGACTTAGAATTATTTGGCTTAGTGCACGTGGAGGTACACATATTAAGCTCAGGTGTTCACGCTCCCGCGCGGAGGATATAACAATAACAAATATCATAATAAAAAGCCCAGATAGGAGTGCGAATGATGTCATGCCCGGCTGGGAATTTTGCTGATTTTTAAAAAAGCAGTCAGTTGAGATTCGGACCTGGACGAGGCCAGTCCAATTGTGGTCTACGGGATGCGCGCGCGTTTGTTAGGTTAGTGAGTTGATCTTTTGACTCTGGGCCGAGAGTTCAGCAGGGGAGTTGACTGAAGAACGAGTAGAAACAGTCAGCATAGTAAAAATTGTGTCTCTCTCTCCTAGTGTCGAAAACCTAAAAGTCAAGAAGGTAATAAAAGTTTCGTACCTGAACTTAAGAAAGTCGTCAGTGTTTCGAGATTCCCTATGCATATGAACATTTTACGTATCCGGATGTTTGTATAGTTGTATCATGGCTATACAACACAGGGCGCTACTTGAAAAGCAAGGATTTACTCATTAGCAACATCATCTTAAGGACTTTTATACATGGACGCGCCAGTCTTGTCCGACATGTAAAGATTTATATAAATAAAATCTGTGAAGACACCGGTAGCGTTAGATGATTATTTACAAAAGCGTTCTTCATTTCTATATACGCTGGCAGAACGATATTCTTGATTTAGAAATGACACCATCTCCTGGCTCTGATACTTTGCTGCATCCTCTGACTTGGCTTCATTTCTGGAGGTCTGGGGCGTGTGATTTGCTAACACATTAAGCTTCACTCAGATCAAGGATTTTGAATATAATATACTATCATCAAGACTTCAAAAGAGGACATTAAAGGAATTAAACATCCATGATTTTTCCTTCAACACTTGATGTCACCTTTTAAAGTCCTGATGATGGCACATTAATACCAAAATGTTATAGCGTCGACCTTCCTGCTGAAAAAATTCATCACTTTTTGACTTCTTTGTCATTTTTTTCTCCATAGATTGGTATTCTGGTTTGAAGGGTTGCCATACCTTGAATTGACCAAACACCACACTAATGGAATAACTTTTGAGGGCAGAAATCCAAGGATGTGTTCATACATAATAAATAGAATAATATACATTGGACATTAAAAAACGCATGTACAATACTCCAGTTATTTCAGAATAAAAGAAAAAGGGTTAAACTGAAAACATATCTGGTGTTCTAAATTACAGTGATCACTAAAACACTCTAGAAAAACTCTTAGATTATTACATTTTGATACATTTACATGATTATTCTCAGATTTTTAAACGTATTTTATCAAATAATGCTTATCTTTGTCAATATGTCGAGTCATACCAAAACCTTAAAAAAATGGTACTTGATAAATCCTTGCTTAACACTCAGCATTATAAGGTACGTATCAAGAGTAAAGTGGAGCAATCCAGAGAAGGAGTAGCGCCCTTCCCTATACCTCGGTGTAGTAGTTATTGAAAATGGATGCCTTCGGGTCAC
>CAUZXS010000145.1:112500-113513 GCA_963585895.1 Sepioteuthis lessoniana
GCAGACTTATCTTCATCTTTATTGTTATTATTGTGGAAATAACAATAAAGCTGAAAACAAAAGTCTGCAAACTCTACATAATTTTTGGCTACATTATATTTAAAGGAGTTATTAAAACTAGTGTGTCTGCCCAATGTAAAACAGTTTCTCGTATTTCAATCAACCAATTTTTTTAAAAATCAACCATCTTCTTGCACCAAATTAAAAGGTTTTTGCTATTCTTATTTAGATTTAATAATTATATTTATCAACTATTCAGATGTGGTATAAATAATTGGTACGCAGCTGTACGATTTCAAATAACTAATAATACAAATCATTATGAATAAAGTGATTAAACAATTCTATTTGATGCATTTATGGGACTCTTTTAGCCCAGTGGGTAGAGCTATTGAAAAGGGAGCCTTCGGGTCGCCCTCGACTACAGTCACCAACTTTACTTACTTAGAGGTACTGCCACTCCGGATTAAACTGGAACTGAGTGTCATGGCACTGAAGGAGTACTCCACATTGCCCAAAGTTCAAGCTCGGGAGTCTCATCTTCATTGCTATTATTCTCAGGTCCACTTTTTACTTGCTTTTTTTTTTGTTCTCTGAATTTTTTCTGATTGTTTTTCCTATTATTTCTGTCCTAATTTATCATTTCTTTATTTTGTCTTTCTCTCTTTTTTCTGTAAATATTTTTTGTTTTATCATTAAGATAAATGAGTGGAAAAAGCGATAAAATGACAAGTGAAAAGAGTTTTTTTTTCCTTTATGGGTTGGGTGAATTGTGAATACTTTGTTTTTTTTTTTGTGTGTAAAAGGACTCATTTCTATTTAAATTACATTTTATTTTTCTTTGTTTTTTAAAGCTATTTTTTCTTTCTTTCTTTCTTTCTTTCTTTCTTTCTGTCTTTAATTCATTTTTAATTCTTTCTTTCTTTCTTTCTTTCTTTCTTCTTCTTGTGTCAGGATTTTACTTTTTCTTTCTCTCATTGTATTTTCTTTATTTCTTTATTGTTTTTATTATC
>CAUZXS010000146.1:5000-25000 GCA_963585895.1 Sepioteuthis lessoniana
AAAAATTGGCTGGTCGGTTTCTTTGTTTAATGGCATATCAACCCATATGGGTTATTTAATGCCAAAGCTATCTTTGAAGTCAAACAGCAGTGATACGAATTAATTTGGTTTGGTTTCTTTGCTTAATGACATATCAAATATCATGGGTTATTTAATGCCAAAACTATCCTTGTAGAAGAACAACAATGATATTTAACCTACAGCTGGAGGAAATTAAAAAGGTGTAATCTTTAAATTTTTTCTCTACCACTCATCTCATCAGAAACTGAACGAGAACTTGAGACATTTTCATTTAGTCTTCTCTATTTCTCAGAATGACTGATATAGAGTAATGGTTTACAAGCCTGTCTCACAGACTATTACCCCCATAGCCTTTACTTCATGCCCAACATATGAGGTCTTGTGCGAAACTAAAATAAACATAGTAAATATCAATCGAAATCAGTCCTGTTTGCAACCTCAAAGCTGTTGGTCTGTAGTCCACTGTTCGATCTGAAGGGAGGTGTTCATAACATAACGGTTATTGCTGTAGGAAGTGGACTCAGCAACAAGTGTTCAAATCCTGGCTGAGGCTGTTAGCATTTCACATAGCACTAATATCCTCAGGAAAGGTATGAATCCAACTATTCTCCCTATATGTGGGGGTAAGAAGTAGGGCAGACTGTGTTCTTTATCTTTTGCATGACAACCTGTCTAGGAGAAGGAAACACTGAATTCAAAACTTGAAGAATGTTTTTGAGAGAAACTGTGCCATACTAGAGCATGGCTCTTATACTTTTAGGAAAAGGGTGCATCCAACTATTTTCTCTCCAGCTATGAGTAAATAGTATGGCAGACTGGGTTCCTTAACTTTGGTATGGCAAATAGTCTAAGAGAAGGAAAACTTAAAATTCAAAACCAGACCTGGAAAGAGATGGGCTTCACCAAGCTATTCTTGCCTAAGACACACTACAAAAGTAGTACCCCTATGACCAAACTAAGTTATATTAAAGGCAAGGGCAAGTATCTATCTGCTTCCCTTTTAAGTAGTACGAGACAAGACAAAGCACCTTATAGGTACATGAAGGTAGGGACAAAAATGGCATTTCTCAGGCCTCAGAGATTGACTCAAATTCTACCTCTTTAAGTGCAAGGGACATTTACAGTCAGAAGAGAGTAGGGATTAGATTTTATTCAGTGCAACCATAAAAGTAGGGATTTTAGTGAGACAGCTGTAAAATTGCTTCAAAATCCAATCCATATTATTAAATATGTATATAATAAAAATAACTGGAAATGTGGATGAATCAAAAATTTACAATGGGTTTTATAGTAAAATTTTGTTGTTTATTCAAGAAAGAACTTCTTCAGACTAGACATTTTTTGAGTTTTTCTACATTTTATCAAATGTAAAAAGGTATAAAGCGAGGAAAAGGGTCTAAAGAAAAGAGATAGACTAGGAAAGTACAGGGTTTCCACTTATTTTTATCATTGTGTCAGATTTAGCAAAATCTACCATTTATATATAAAATAATAACAATAATAATCAAAAGAATTGAAAAAACTTAGAAAAAAAAAAATAACCGAAAAAAAAATAATGATTAAAAAACATTAAAGATAAGAATTTAAAAAAAATAATAATTTAAAATTTTTTTAGAAATAATTAAAAACATAATAATAATCAAAATAATAATTAAAAAAAAAGAAAAAAAAAAAGCCTTTCAGCCATGCTTAATACTTCTGACCCCAAAAAGTTGACCAAAACCTGATCTGTTAACATTGGACACCAAAATCCTGTCAGATTTAAAAGCAATGTGTTTATATTCAAATATTTTTTTTTTTGATAGCTCCTTTGAAGGCCACGCATAATACTCCTTAAGTACTATGTCAAATCACAACAAAAATTCAGAATATAATTTGTTTGGGTATCATATCAGCCTTTGAAGGTTTTTTTAAATGCCAAATCCATTTTATACACAAAATAGTTCTATTTCAAACAATTCAGTTTAGCATAAGTACACAGTTTGTTAAAAACATTTCTATTTCAAGCTATTCAGTTTAGTCAAACAGTTCTAATCCAAACAATTTAGTTTAGTATAAATATAGATTTTGTTTACACATAGTTAAATGACAAAACAGTCCTATTTCAAACAATTTGGTTTAGCATAAGTATGCAGTTTAAGTGTCAAAACAGTTCTATTTCAAGCTATTCAGTTTAGCATAAGTATGCAGTTTAGTTCTATTTGACCCATAGTTAGGACCCTATCAGGTGCTACCACTCAGGGCCAGAGTGGACCTGGGAGCGATGGCAATGAAGGGGTACTCCACATTTCCCAAAGCTTCAGCATTACTGGAACCTCTCCATCAGATTGTTTAGTGTCATATCCAGGATACTCATTTGGGGGAGGTTCTTACTCCTCTGCAGAGATGAAGGTGGTGTATTCTACAACCCCAGCTGGCTGGGCAATTCAGAATATAATTGCAAATAAATAAATAATGGGGCGTCTTCTATAATTAGTATTTAATACTAGTCCTTGTTGAAGAATTATGAAAATCCCGATATCATTATTATTATTATTATCTAGCAAATAAAGATATATTTATCAAATTAACCTAAAATTTGGAAGAATATGATAAATATCATCTAAAAAAATACAGAGCTAAAAAAAATTCTTTAAATCAAATTTATGTAAAACTTCAGGTATAAAATCAATTACAAGAAAAAAAATTAACTAGTTTTAAAGGGAGGTAACTTTAGAAATGTTTTTTTTCTTAGAAACAAAATATTTTCTGTCAATACTTCCATGAATATACCAAGGAAGAATGATAGGAGTTGAAATTTTAAAAAGCAAGTTATATCTACAGTCAAAACTAACCAATATATATATCAAATACTTTTGTTTTATACCACTTCAGTGAATTGTGTATTTATTTATAACTTGTTCCATCCAGTGTGAATTTAATTTTGCAGAAAATTTTTTACATTTCCATGTGAACATGTCCTGCTTTTGCTTTAAATACTGTGTAAATTTTGTGTTTTGAAACATTATATAAACGATATTAATTCTTATTTTTAGTTAATGCAAATGCGGATAAAAAGTCGAACAAATGTTAAATTTAGAATAAATTCGACCACTGCAAATTTCTAAAAGTCAATGGAGTGTTCACTAATGGACCAGGAGACTGGGGTTCAATCCCAGGTCGAGTCATATCAGACTCTAAAAAAAATGGTACTTGATACCTCCTTGCTTAACACTCAGCATTATAAGGTATGTTTCAAGGGTAAAATGGAGCAATCCCGGGAATGGAGTAGCGCCCTCCCCTACACCTGGGTGTAGTAGCTATTGAAAAGGGAGCCTTCAGGTATCCCTCGACTACGGTCGCCAACTTTACACCCAAGTGTTGTCTTTTTCTAGAATTTCATTACTGAAAGTTGGTTGGTTGGTTTGTTGGGTTTTATGGCATATCAACCTTTGTAGGTTATTTAACGCCAAATCCATTTTTATGTAAATAATCTGTTCTATTTAAAACAATTCAGTTTAGCATAAGTACACAGTTTAATGGTCAAAAACATTTCCATTTCTAACTATTCAAGCAGTTGTATGTAACAATTCGGTTAAGAGTAAATACAGTTTTAATGTCGAAAAACAGTTCTATTTCAAATAATTCAGCTAAGCATAAGCACACAGTTTAAATGTAAGTACGGTTTAATTGTAAAAATCATTTCTATCTCAAACTATTCAGTTTTACTCAAACAATTCAGTTTAGCATAAGTATGCTGTTAATTCTATTTGACCCACAGATAGGACCCTTATCAGGTGCTACCACTCCAGGCCAGAGTGGACCTGGGAGCGATGGCAATGAAGGGGGTACTCCGCATTCCCCAAAGCTCCAGCACTGCTGGAACCTCACCATCAGATTGTTTAGTGTCATATCCAGGACACTCGTTAGGGGGGGGGGGCGTCTTACCCCTCTGCAGAGGTGCAGTCACTGTATTCTACAGCCCCAGCTGACTGGACAATTACTGAAAGTTAGGGATAGGTGTTAGACATGATTAATTACAGTAAGGAACAATGAGGAATATTTTCAAAGAAATAATTTTTTAGTACTTTAATATTCTTAAGATACAAGTTCCTGAATAATATAAGTTTGGTTAAGTTTTATGGCATATCAACCATTATTGGTTATTTAATGCTAAATCTTCTTGATACAGATATATTAAATATATATAATTTGGTTGGGTTGGGTTTAATGGCATAACAACCATTGTAGGTTACTTAAGATAAAATCCTATTTATACATATATACTAAATATATAAGATTTAGTTTGGTTGAGTTTTATGGCATATCAACCATTGTTGGTTATTTAATGCCAAATCCTCTTTATATATATATATATATATATATATATATTTTGTTCTTTTTGTCATATAACGCCAACAAGGGGTGTTAACACAGTTTTGGTAGCTCAAGGTGGTGGCAGTACGGCCTTGAGCAACCAAAACTGTGTTATTTAATGCCAAATCCTCTTTATATATATATATATATATATATATATATATTATATGATAAATTTTAAAATGAGCCTGAGCTCATTTTTTTTTAGATACAGTTAAATGGTTTCAAATATTTCAATCAAACATGATCAATCCTATTTACGATTAATCATTTGTTTGCAAACAGTTAAATGGTTTCAATTATTACAATTCAACATTACTCATTTATTTGCGCACAGTTAAATGGTTCCTAATATTTCTATGTATCACTAATAATTCAATCAATCATCAGTTATTTATTTACACACAGTTAAATAGTCAAACAGTTCTATTTCTAACAATTCAATTTAACATCAGTCATTTGTTTGGACACATTTTAAATGGCCAAATAGTTTTATTTGATCCATAGAGTGGACCTGGGAGTAATGGCAGTGAAGGAATACCCCATATTATTTGATTCTCCAGGACTGGAGCCTCACCATCATATTATTCAGTGTCATATCTAGGACACTTATTGTGGTGGGTGGTATTACTCCCTTAGCAGAGATGCAGTTGGTGTATGGCTTTGAATAACCTACAAAGTTTGATATACCATAAAATACCAACCAACCTTGGGTTTTCTGAGATGCATCTTCTCTTTTTGTTAGTGTTTATTCAAAGTATTGTGTCACACATCAACCTCTGTGTGTGTTCTATGACATCTTGGACAAAATAAAATAGATTGGGCTGCATCAAAATCACATACACAAGTAGTGATAAACTCAACAACACAAATGTTTGCAAATCAACTCTCAGGTAAAAATCACTGCTTATACATTTTTATACTGATAAAAATGTCCCATCAGAATATTCTACAGACAGCTTTCTAAATGGTACATCAAAATGAATATTGCCAAGTCAGCTGGCGCTGTAGAATATACCGACTGCACCTCTGCAGAGGGGTTATAACCCCCCAACGAGTGTCCTGGATATGACACTAAACAATCTGACGGTTAGGTTCCAGTTATGCTGGAGCTTTGGGGAATGCAGAATACCACTTTATTGCCATTGCTCCCAGGTCCACTCTGGTCCAGAGTGGTAGCACCTGATAAGGGTCCTATCTATGGGTTAAATAGAACTAAATGGTGGTTGGAGTTTTTTTTTTTTTTCCATTTAAGCAGCTAAACTGAATTTTTTGAATTAGAACTGTTTGACTAAACTGAATAGCTTGAAATAGAAATGTTTTTTTACAATTAAACTGTACTTACATTTAAACTGTGTGCTTATGCTAAACTGAATTATTTGAAATGGAACTGCTTTTGACATTGAAGCAGTACTTACATTAAACTGAATTTTTAATATAGAACTGTTTTGACATTTAACTGTATGTAAACAAAATCTGTACTTATACTTAGCTGAATTAGAACTGCTTGACTAAACTGAATAGTTTGAAGTAGAAATGTTTTGACAATTAAACTGTGTACTCACACTAAACTGAATTATTTGAAATAGAACTATTTACATAAAAATGGATTTGACGTTAACCTACAAAGGTTGATATTCCATAAAAACCAACCAACCAAAATAAACATATAAGGCAGCATTGGAATTGTGCCAAATAAAATGATGTTTTTAAAGACACAAAACAAATAACCAAAAAGAACACTGTTTCTTGTTTTTAAAATCACAGACTCTTGTTTGTTTTGACAATATACAATACAAGACTGTATCCTCATCTAACCAAACCATTTGAAGAATATCTAGCATTTTAGAACATAATAACAGTCTAAAAATATCTCATGTGATAACAGTCAAAATGTACTAAAAGGTTTGTCCAGAAATTATCGAATTTAACATTAAGAATGTAGCCGACTAACAGCAATGGCATCTTAGTCCAGTTCAAAGCATTCCACTCAGGACATCAATACAATACCTCTTCTATTTATCAAAATACTTTGCAAAGTCTTCTTTTGAGATAACCATCACTACATTTTCTTTAATCTTGTCTCCTGTTTCTTTGCTTTAAATAGTGAATTAAGCTTTCGGTTGGTTTGTTTTGGTTTGATGGGTTTTATGGCATATCAACCTTTGGAGGTTATTTAATGCCAAATCCATTTTTATGTAAATAATCCGTTCTATTTAAAACAATTCAGTCTAGCACAAGTACACAGTTTAACTGTCAGAAACATTTCCCATTTCAAACAGTTATATGTAACAATTCTGTTAAGTGTAAATACAGTTCCAACATCGAAAAACAGTTCTATTTCAAATAATTCAGCCAAGCATAAGCACGCAGTTTAAATGTAAGTACGGTTTAATTGTCAAAAACATTTCTATTTCAAGCTATTCAGTTTACTCAAACAATTCAGTTCAGCGTAAGTATGCCGTTAGTTCTATGTAACCAATAGATAGGACCCTATCAAGTGCAACCACTCCGGGCCAGAGTGGACTAGGGAGCGATGGCAATGAAGGGGTACTCTGCATTCCCCAAAGCTCCAGCACTGCTGGAACCTCACCATCAGATTGTTTAGTGTCATATCCAGGACACTCGTTAGTGGTGGGGTCTTACCCCTGACTGGGCAATACACAGATTTAAATGTCAAACAGTTTTATTTGATAATTCAGTTCAGCATAAGTACACAGTTTAGACGTTAAAACAGTTCTATTTCAAGCAATTCAGTTCAACACTAGTATGCAATTCCAATGTCAAAACAGTTTTATTTTAAACAATTCAGTTTAGCATAAATACGCAGTTTAAATGCAAAAATCAGTGTAGAGAAAGAAGTCCGGTTTAGTTCTATTTAACCCATAGATAGGACCCTTATCAGATGCTACCACTCTGGGCCAGAATGGATCTGGGAGCGATGTCAATGAAGAGGTACTCCGCATTCCCCAAAGCTCCAGCATTGCTGGAACCTCACTATCAGATTGTTTAGTGTCATATCCAGGGGGGGGGTTATAATCCCTCTGCAGAGGTGCAGTCAGTGTATTCTACAGCCCCAGCTGACTGGGTAATAAGCTTTCGGAAAAGCATTACTATAAAAACCAATCTTGGAGAAAAAAAAAAAAAAACTAAATTCAAATCAGGCATACTTTAATTAGAAATTGACCTTATATCACATCTTGGATGTTTGGATTAATTATTATTTAATGGCTTACCAAACTTTGTGAGTTATCTAAAACCAAATCTTTTTTTTTGTGAATAATTTGGAGGTAACTATTTTTCTTATTTAATGAGTTGTTAGAGTATAAGACAAAAACAGCAACTGTACGGCCACTTACTTCCCATCGCACAAACCATCCCTGGGTCAGACATATTGAGCACTATTGGAGAAGTAAGAACAAACTCATTAGCAACATTTTCCTATGGACTCCTATGCATGGACACACCAGTTTTGGCTGACCAGCAAAATCTTATATACATCAGCTCTATGAAGAATTTTTTTCTTTCTTTTTATGGTTGGGTTACATGTATATCTACTTGAAAAGGAATATGAATCCCTCTTTAAAATAGATGAGGTAGATGATTAATGTGTTTACCCCAACCCTCTCCAACAGGATGCACCAAACCTTCCTTCCAATCAAGAACTGAACAAAAATGACTAGCTCCTCATCATCATCTCAATTCAGAAACCTCTCAACAGCAAGAACAAATATATATATATATATATATATATATATGCAAATTTCATTAAACATACAAGACATTTTATGTCTACATATTTTCTTCTGGATCCGTTCGAATTCCCGTATTACTTTTATCGTATTCGGGGGGGGGGGGAATTGATTTATGTATTGTCCATAGTTGTATGTATCCCTAGTACTTTCTGCCCGACTTTGGGATACATACAACTATGGACAATACATAATTCCCCCCAAATACGATAAAAGTAATACGGGAATTCGAACGGATCCAGAAGAAAATATGTAGACATAAAATGTCTAGTATGTTTAATGAAATTTGCATTAACGAAGAAATGCTGCCTACATATATATATATATATATATATATATATATATATATATATATATATATTCTTTCCAGGATGTCATAGAACACACACAGAGGTTGATGTGTGCCGCATTTGAAACAATACTTTGTATAAACAATAACAAAAAGAAAAGATGCATCTCAGAAAACCCAAGGTTGGTTGGTATTTTATGGTATATCAAACCTAGTGGGTTATTTAATTCTGTTTATATATATATATATATATATATATATATATATATAATTTGAAAGTGAAGTTAGTAGGTAACTTTCTTTTAGATGAATTGTTAGATTGGTTGGGTATTATGACATATCAACCAATGTAGGTTATTCAAAGCCAAATCTTGTTTATAGATACATATTAAATATATATGATTTTGGTTTGGTTGGGTTTTATGGCATATCCACCGTTGTCAGTTATTTAATGACAATCCTCTTTATACGTATATATTAAATACACATATGATTTGTAAACACATTTTGTGGATAACAATCTTAAACAAGCCTGAGCTCATTCTTTTGCAGACTGTTAAATGGTTTCAAGTACTGCTATATAACAGTCATAATTTGATATCAATCATTTGTTTGCACACAGTTTGTTTTATTTGGCTCATTGATGGAACCCTATCAGATGGTCCCACTCCGGGTCAGAGTGAACCTGAGAGCGATGGCAATGAAGGAGCACCCCACATTCTCCCAATCTCCCAGGCTGGACACTTGTCATCAGATGGTTTAATATCATATCTAAGACACTTGGTAGTGATGGTGGGAGGTTACCCCTTTGCAGAGATGCAGTCAGTGTATTCTATAGCCCCAACCAACTTGGCTTGAGTTTTTAGAACTTATTTGTTTGCACCAAGTTAAATGGTTTCAAGTATTGTTATCTAACACTAATAATTCTATTTAATATTAATTGTTTGTTCAGAGTTAAATGTTTTAAAGTATTACTATTTAACATTAATAATTCTATCTATCAAATATTCCTATCGAACATAAATAATTTGCATACAGCTCTATGGTTTTAAGCTAATAATAATTATTAAATGATTGAATAGTTCTTTTTGACCCATAAATGAGACCCTAACAAGTAACACCACACCAGGTCAGAGTGGACCTTGGGGTAATGTAAATGAAGGGGTACTTCCATATCTCCCAAAACTCAGGGACTGAAGCTTCACTATCAGATACAATTTAGTCTCATATCAGAACAGTCATTAGAGGGTCTTACCTCTCAGCAGACGTGCAATCAGTGTTTCTACAGCCCCAGCCAACAGGTGAATAAGTAGGTGTAAATCCAATAAAGTTTATCCTTTGTGTTCAAACAAACCATGTTTTAAATATTTATTTATTTATTTTACCATTTCTCTTTGGAATCACATTGAGAATTAAACTGACAGGATTTTAGTTATTCAAATTCAAAAAGATACAAGGAAATAGTCAAGAGAATGGAAGAAAAAACAAAACAAAACAAAAACTCTTCACCAAGATTTTCGGTTAGTGATTCAGTTTCCATCCATCAAAAATCTCCTTAAAGCTTACCAACCCAGGAAGTGGAAGTGAAAGACAGAAAAAAAACAACAACCCCAAAACAAAATGTCCAAACAGAGATAGATAGAGATGTCAAAGTATCCAAAATCTTGCATGATACCTGCAAAAGACAAAACAAAAAAAAATTTTTTTTTACTAGGAAGTCATACTAAATTTTATAATTTACTTACTTAAAAGTCCCCTTTGGCGACCATTAAGCTCGTAAACGATTAATCAAAATTAAATAAAGGAAAGTACTTTATAATCATAATTAAATAGTTATTCATAAAAGCCCGCTTAGAATGGTGGTTATTGTCGTACAAAATGAAATAGACCAACTAAGTTGAATTCTTAGACAAGATCGTTTACATTTTGCTTTGCATTTCGTCTGAAGAAAAATAGGAATCCATTTATTTTTCTCTCCCAGCGATGGATAACAATTAGAGCAGACTTGGTTCTTTAGCATTGGTAGTAAGTAAAGTGGGCAACCAGAAGGCTCCCTTTTCAATAGCTACTACCCCAAGGTGTAGGGGAGGGTATTACTTCTTTCCCTGGATTGCTCCACTTTACCCTTGATACCTAAATTATGTTGCTGAGTGTTAAGCAAGGAGGTATCAAGTACCATTTTTAAAGTCTTTGGTATGACGCAACCTGGGATTGAACCCATGTCTACCAGACCATTAGCAAACACTCTACCCACTAAGTAAACCAACTAAAAACTCAATTCAAACCAGCTGTACTTGACTTAACAACTTGACCATGTGTGACATCCTGCTAATGGTGGGTAAATACTTAAATAGTTATCTTTCTTGAGAAATTATAGCAATTAGGACAAGCGAGAATGCTGATGCCAAATCGTTATTAAGTAACAAATTGGACTGGAATTTACTTTATTCTGTAAGCTGGATGATTTTAATGAAGCTGCATTAAAAAAAATGATGTGCAATTTTGCTGATAGGTAAAAAAATATAATGTAGATTGTACAACTATATTATTGACTTTAATGCCACGCAAACCTGTCAGAGTTATTTCATGCTAAAAGGTAATTGAGTACATATTTACATTTTTTGGGCAGTTGTTCCTTAAGATATTTTTTTGCACACAGTCCTACTGAATAAAAATAATTTCTAAACAGATCAGTTAGACCCAGAGATGGTAACTTAACTGTACGGAAGGTTTGGTTGGGTTTTATCGCATATCAACCATTGTAGGTTATTTAATGCCAAATATTCTTTATATATATATATATCAAATATATAAGATTTGGTTTGGTTAGGTTCTATGGCATATCAACCATTGTAGGTTATTTAATGCCAAATCTTCTTTATACATATATATTAAATATATAAGATTTGGTTTAGTTGGGTTTTGTGGCATATCAACCATTATGGGTTATTTAATGCCAAATCTTCTTTTTATATATAAGATTTGGTTTGGTTGGGTTCTATGGCATATCAACCATTGTAGGTTATTTGATGTAAAATCTTCTTTATATATATATATATCAAATATATAAGATTTGGTTTAGTTGGGTTTTGTGGCATAACAACTATTGTATGTTATTTAATGCCAAATCCTCTTTATATATATATATATATATATATATATATATATATATATATAAAAATCTCAAATATATATTTGTAAACACATTTTCTTAATAACATTTTTAAATAGGCTTGAGTTCATCTTTTGGCATACAGTTGAATAGTTTCAAAAATTGCTCTATAATAATCACTATTTAACATCAGAAATTTGTTTGCACACATTTAAATAGATATACAAGATATGTAAGGGTTTGTCAGTCATTTTATTTTTTTTAATGAGAACTAATTTTTTGTACACTAGTATTGCTATTGTTTCTACATAATTAAATGGTTTCAAATATTGCTATCTAACACTTATTATTCTATTCAATATTAATGATTTGTTTGCACACAGTCGTTACAAGTATTGCTATTCAACACTAATAATTCTTTTCTACATTAATAATTCATTTACTCACAGTTAAATGGTATTGCTATGTAACATTAACAATTCAATTCAAGCAAACAGTTAAAGAGTTTCAAGTATTTCTAATCAACAATAATAATTCATTTCAACAATACTAATTCGTTAGCACACAGTTCAATGGTTCCAAGTATTGCTATGTATCACTAACAATTCAATTAAACATCAGTCATTTGTTTACACACAGTTAAATGATCAAACGGTCCTATTTCAAACAATTCAATTCATGAAATTACTGACAAACTCTTACATATTGTCACGTGATGGCTCACGGAGACGAGGAGGTGGGAATGATACACCCCCCCGTTGAACTAACATTATCTAGCAGTCAAAAAGTGACCGTTAGGAAAGAATGTGGGTCACGCAGATGTTCGCACCTAAGTGACCTTGGGTCGCCGGACATCGGAAGGGGAAAGAGAAAATGAAGCCAAATGATTGGCGGGGACCCCAAACGGAAGTGGGGTTCCCTTCCCCTCAGCGGAAGTAAATACAAAAAAAAACAGTTTTTGAGCAACGCTCGTGGCAGACGGACGATAGCCATTTTACTCCGGGCTAAAGACAAAAGACTGAGACATGAAGGACTCCAAAATCCCTTCAAGCCAGTACTAAAAACAGAACAAAGTCTATTAGCCCGTGAAAAAAAGAAAAATTCTCCAGTGGAACCCCGTCAAAAAAATAAGATAAGTAACTTTGGGACATTTTCCCTTTACACCCAAATTTTGTTTACTCTCTCTCTCAATTTGAAAAAGGATAAAAGCCAGGAAAAGACATTTATATTCATGGATTATCCTATTATATATTTTTGACACTTTGAACGTATATATATATATATATATATATATATATATATATATAATCGTAGTAAAGAACCTATGTATTTTCATTTTACCATGTGGTCTATGTTATTATTCCATGCTTTCCTTTCAGCTTCTATTCGCCTTACATTATCTTGCTTAGAACTGTCCTATTAATTCCTAAAGTATCACACGGGAAACCGGAGTTGCCGACTACTACAACAACATTAATATTATTACAACTAAGACCTATAGGCCCGTATTCTTCTATTATCTAAGGGAAAGAAGTTTAGCGGCCTGGTGGGTGTGTGATAGTGTGAAACTTTGGACCCCTTTGCCAGCGGTGGCCAGTCTGGCCCTAAATTATTCCCTCACGTAATATGCCAGTTCTTATCTGCCTGAGAAAAGAACTCTGAACAGGACTTATTTCTGTAGGGGATCAAGTGCCAACCTGCCCAGTCTTCACACGTGCGAAAATAAAGTCCCGTTTAGGGATTTTAGTCAATTTGCTGTCACAATATCTTGATGCAGGGAGTGATTGCAATGAAGAGGTACTCCACATTCCCCAAAGCTACAGAATTACTGGAGCCTCACCATCAGATTGTTTAGTGTCATATCTAGGACACTTGTCGGTGGAGTGGGGGTCTTACCCCTCTGAGATCTGGGCATAGATCCATTGTCCCGCAAGACTGATGGATGCTAGGAAATGTACAAAATAAAACAATATAGAAGTGATTTCATCACCCTTTGCGTAGAGAACCAACTCTGAGTCAATAATAATTCTTTTCAACAATACTCATTTGTTAGCACACAGTTAAATGGTTCCAAGTATTGCTATGTATCACTAACAATTCAATTAAACATCAGTCATTTCTTTACACACAGTTAAATGATCAAGCAGTTCTATTTCGAGCAATTCAATTCAGCATGTCATTTGTTTGCACCCAGTTTAAATGTAAAACAGTTCTATTTGACCCAAAGAGAAGAACCTAACAGGTGCTACCACTCTGGGAGCAGGGAGCAAAGGTAATGAAGGGGAACTCCGCATTCCCCAAAGCTCCAGCATTACTGGAACCTCACCATCAGATTGTTTAGTGTCATATCCAGGACACTCGTTAGTAGTGGAGGAGTCTTACCCCTGTGCAGTGATGCAGTCGGTATATTCTACTGCTCCAGCCAACTGGGCTGACAAAGACGATTGACATTTGTTGGTGAGAATGACCAGTGAGTGATAAACTAAATTTGAATCCAGTGTTCAATCCTGTGTTCATGACATTCTGATCAGGGACCAGGCCATTCAGAAAATTGGTTCCTAAAAATCTCATTCCAAATGAATGAATTTTTGGTCAAAAAAAATATTGCTGTGGTACCAAAACTCCTTTATCGCTCTGATAAGGTACCTTTTGATGATTTTTTGTTGCCAAGTCTAAAACCAAGTTCAAAGATTTAGGAGGTGCCCGTGGTGTAGTCGTTATCATCGTAGGAAATGGACATGGCGATACGAGTTCAAATCCTTCATAAGACCGATTGCATTCCACATAGCACTAATACCCTTGGGAAAGGTATGAATTCAATTATTCTCCCTCCAGCTATGGGTAAATAGTAGGACAGACTAGGTTCTTCAGCCTTGGTTAGGCAACTAGTCTAGGAAAAGGTAAACTCTGAATTCAAACCTGTAAAACTCCGCTTAAAAATTGACCTTGTGTCATATCCTGCCTGAGCAGAGGGGTTGGTAAATAGTACCAAGTTCAAAGATCTTTGATTAATGGCATATCATCTTTTTGGGGTTATTAATACCACATACTAGTAGAAGAATAGCAGTGATACTATTTTACCCATAGCTAGAAGGATAAGGGGGTTCCATACCTTTCCCAAGGGAATTAGTTTGAAAGTGACATTAATCGTGTGACTGGAGTTTGAACTAGCTTACTTTGGGGTTGTTGTTCAGCACTTTAACCATTACACCACAGGGATTCCATACACTGTAATCTTCATTTGGGAACATAAAAGAAATTTCATTTGAAGACTTTCAGCACTGTTTTGATTATCAGTTTGGTTTCTTTGTTTAATGGCATATCAACCTTCATGGATTATTTAATGTTAAAGCTATTGTTGTAGAACAGCAAGTAAAAAGTAAGTAAAGTCGAGTGACCCAAAAGCTCCCTTTTCAATAGCTACTACACTGAGGTGTAGGGGAGGGCACTACTCCTTTCCCTGGATTGCTCCACTTTACCCTTGATCCTTACCTTATAATACTGAGTGTTAAGCAAGGTAGCATCAAGTACCATTTTTTGAGTCTTTGGAACGACTCGACCTGGGATTGAACCTAGGTCTCCCAGGCCATTGGCGAACACTCTAACCATTATGCCAATGTCCGGTTACAATATATATATATAAACAATTTAGTTTACCATAATTATAGCTTTTGTTTACACAGAGATAAATGTCAAAACAGTTCTATTTCAAACAATTCAGTTTAGCATAAGTATGCAGTTTACATGTCAAAACAGTTCTAATTCAAACAGTTCAGTTTAGCATAAGTATGCATTTTAGTTCTATTGGACCCTATCAGGTGCTATCACTCTGGGTAAGAGTGGGCCTGGAAATGATGGCAATGAAGGGGTGCTCTGGATTCCCCAAAGCTCCAGCATTACTAGAGCCTCACCGTCAGATCGTTTGGTGTCATATCCAGGACACTCATTGGGCAGGGGTCTTACCCCTATGCAGAGATATTGTTGGTGTATTCTACATCCCCAGTTGACTGGGCAAAAATATGGCAATACTGACCTGTGTTTTACGTATCCTGAGATCTGCAGATGATTTGTTGGAATGTTCCTCTTGTTCAATATTTAATTCAATTGCTGAGGGGAAAAAAAAGAAATTAAAAAAATTACTTATATATATGTACAAGCAGGGACACCTGGTATTAATAAAATATGTAAACACTAAAAATACTAGAGTAAATCAAAAATGTTGCAATATTTTGGTATGTTTTTAGTTGGTAGCATGTATATCATATGACTGAAGAAGGTGTGTACCTGCTGTGGTTGGTAGTATAGTGATAGCCGAGTTTATTTGGTTGGGTTTTATGGCATATCAACTGTTGTAGGTTATTTAATGCCAAATCCTCTTTATACATATATATTGAATATATAGGATTTGGTTTGGTTGGGTTCTATGGCATATCAACAATTGTATGTTATTTAATGCCAAATCCTCTTTATACATATATATTGAATATATAGGATTTGGTTTGGTTGGGTTCTATGGCATATCAACAATTGTATGTTATTTAATGCCAAATCCTCTTTATATATATATATATATATATATATATATATATATATATATATTAAATATATAAGATTTGGTTTGGTTAGGTTCTATGGCATATCAACAATTGTAGGTTATTTAATGCCAAATCCTCTTTATACATATATATTGAATATATAGGATTTGGTTTGGTTGGGTTTTATGGCATATCAACCATTGTAGGTTATTTAATGCCAAATCCTCTTTATACATATATATTGAATATATAGGATTTGGTTTGGTTGGGTTTTATGGCATATCAACCATTGTAGGTTATTTAATGCCAAATCCTCTTTATACATATATATTGAATATATAGGATTTGGTTTGGTTGGGTTTTATGGCATATCAACCATTGTAGGTTATTTAATGCCAAATCCTCTTTATACATATATATTTAATATATAGGATTTGGTTTGGTTGGGTTTTATGGCATATCAACCATTGTAGGTTATTTAATTCCAAATCCTCTTTATACATATATATCAAATATATAAGATTTAGTTTGGTTGGATTTTATGGCATGATGATGATGATAACACAACATATGTATAAAGTGTTAGAAGTCAGTCCAACAGCCAAGTGTTCACCGGGAATAAGTACAGTGCCCAGTAATAATAGTCATGGAAGAGTTCATTCCCGTCCACAGGTTGGGTACCATAACAGTTATTTAAGGCCAAATCCTCTTTATACATATATATTAAATATATAAGATTTGGTTCAACCATTATAGGATATTTAATGTCAAATCCTTTTTTTTTATACAAACAGACAGTTCTATTTGAAACAATTCAGTTTAGTGCAAGTACAGTTTCAATGTCAAAACAGTTCTATTTCAAACAATTCAGTATAGCATAAGTTTGCAGTTTAATTCTATTTGACCCAAAGATATGACCCTATCAAGTGCTACCACTCTGGACAAGAGTGGACTTGGGAGCAATGTCAATGAAGGGTACTCCCCATTTCCTAAAGCTCCAGCATTACTGGAGCCTGACCATCAGATTGTTTAGTATCGTATCTAGGACACTTGTCGGTGGGGTTGGGGGTCTTACCCCTCTGAGATCTGGGCATAGATCCATTATCCCGCAAGACTGATGGATGTTAGGAAATGTACAAAATAAAACAATATAGTAGTGATTTTGTCACCCTTTGCATAGAGAACCAACTTTGTGTTAGGAACTTCATACACAGCAGCAAGTCAAAAGACACAAACCACGTAGGTCTATAAGAAGGAATTCAAACCTCCTACCAGATTGACCAGATAACTTGTAAGAGTGGAGAGGTAAAACAAGAAGCTGGAGTCCCTAAGGCAGTCCAATATTGTGCTCAACCTCCTTGTGGCAATTCCTACAGAGATAATAAGTTGTATAGTAAGATTATCTCCCTTTGAGGGTTGAGAACTAGACTTGAGTCAAGCATGTCACAAGACACTAACCATGTATTCTCAGATATAAAGATGCATAAATTCAAACTTTTATCTTTGTATTAGCTCCGGCTAACGTAAGACAATTTTTTTTAAGGGAGTTCAGATGTGGTACAAAACTGTGTGTGAAAATAATAAGGGATCATGAGCACAGATCATATGATGAGATGATTGGTTGTCTGGTTGGTCAAAAGATGCCAAATAAATAGAAAAAGAGAAAAGAAATTAGTCGTGAGTTAGAGTTAGGTTTGGTTAGGTTTTATGTAAAGAAATTTAAAAGGGTAAAAATTTCAATGTAAAGGAATTTAGTGGGAATAAAATTTGCAGGAATGTGAATGACACTAAAGCCAAGTTTAGTATTTAAATGGGTAATGTTTTTAGGGGGCTTTAGTGTGCATTATTAAATGGTAAGTTTAAACAGCAAGTTCCGCAGCTTTCTATTTTGGATACTGATTCAAAAAGAAAACACAGATAATAAAGCTTTTAAAGGGGAATTTTATACAAAAGAAACGAGAAAGAAAGGGATAGAAAAGATAAAGTGTTGCAAATTTTTAGTACAATTTGCTGAAACTTATCTGAGAGTGTGTCCGGGAAATAAAGTTCTTTGAGTAATTTTCAATTCTTCTTTTCATTTTGTAGAAATGTTTCAGAGTTCATGAAATTGCAAGTCTTCTTTAAAATTCTTTTCAGCTGAATTTTCTTTCAGTCGTTTAACTTGATAAAATTTCAGTAGTCGACTTTCGTTCAATTTTACTTTTATTTCTTCGGAAGCTACATTCAAGAAGCGAGGGATGAAACCCATCTGCTAGCTTAAGTTATTCGTGCTATCAGTTCAGTCCCCAATTTCGTACTGAGGGTCAAATAGTTCTTAACAAAAAGGAGGAAGTCCTTTTTTGGTGCTGCACAGTCTGGGATTACATTCTCCCTTCTCTACTCCGGCCAAATCAAATCCGCATGTGGTCAGCTTGATTTTTATTTCTTAGAAATAAATTTTTATATATGGCATATAAATCATTGTAGGTTATTTAACGCCAAATCTCCTTTATACATACACACACACATATATATATATATCTATAGGTTTGGTTTGGTTGGGCTTTATGGCATATCAACCATTGTAGGTTATTTAATGCCAAATCCCCTTCATACATATAGGTTTGGTTTGGTTGGGTTTTATGGCATATCAACCACTGTAGGTTATTTAATGACAAATCCTCTTGAGATATATTTATAGGTTTAGTTTGGTTGAGTTTTATGGCATAGCAACCATTGTGGGTTATTTGATGACAAATCCTGTTTATACATGTATATCAGATATGATTTGTAAACACATTTTGTTAACATTTATAAACAAACCAGAGTTTTTGTTTTTGCACACAGTTAAATGGTTTCAAGTAAGTAAGAGTAACAATTTAACATCAGCCATTTGTTTGCACATATTTAGATAGATATACATATATGATTTGTAAGTGAATAGTTTGGAGGTAATTAAATTTTTAAATGAGTTAGAACTAATTTGTTTGCACACTAGTATAGCTAATGTTTCAACACAGATGGCTTCAATTATTGCTATCTTACACTAATGATTCTATTCAATATAAATCATTTGTTTGCAGACAGCGAAGTGGTTCCATGTATTGCGATGTAATACCAATAATTCAATTTAGGCACACAGTGAAAGAGTTTCAAGAATTGCTATTTCTGACTAATTATTCCATTGAACAATATTCATTTGTTTGCTCACAGTTAAATCATTACAAGTATTGCTGCATATCACAAACAATTCAATTAGACAGTCATTTGTTGGTTGGTTGGGTTTTTATGGCATATCAACCTTTGTAGGTTTTTTAATGCCAAATCCATTTTTATACAAATAATCAGTTCTATTTCAAACAATTCAGTTTAGCATGAGTACACTGTCAAAAACATTCTATTTCAAGCTATTCAGTTTAGTCAAACAGTTCAAATTCAACTGATTCAGTTTAGTATAAGAATAGACTTTGTTTACACATAGGTAAATGTCAAAACAGTTCTATATTAAAAAATTCAATTTAGCCTAAGTACGGTTTCGATATCAAAAAGTTCCATTTCAAACTACTCAGTTTAGTTTAGTTTCTTTGTTTAATGGCATATTAACCTTTGTATGTTATTTAATGCCAAAACCATTCTCCTAGAAGAACAGTAGTGGTACTATTTAACCCATAGCTGGGAGGATAAGGGGGGTTCATACCTTTCTCAAGGGTATTTGTGTTATCTTCAAGAGAAGAAGTTATGGGTCAATATAGCAATCTGCCTTGTCTCCCTTTGTCCACCTGTCTCTCCCACACAACAGAAGTTTCAACCCCTTTCGAGAATAAAGTGTGAGAGTTATATTTTCATAGCCAAGTGTTGCATTTGTTTGTTTGTGTTTTATGGCATATCAACCTTTGTAGGTTATTTAATGCCAAATCCATTTTTAAACAAATAATCAGTTCTATTTCAAACAATTC
>CAUZXS010000146.1:30000-32500 GCA_963585895.1 Sepioteuthis lessoniana
GATTATCTCTAATAAGAATGGATTTATTTTTCACAGAATAGGATTATCAAAGTCCCATTATCTAAAAAAGATTATCTTTTTATCTGTTAACACCACAGCAGAATAAATGACAAAAGTACCTTCATCAAAATGAATCTTAATATTTCAATAAATCTCAAAATATGACCAACCATGTGATCTTACTAATCTAATCAAGGTTAAAAGACCAGTAAGGTTAACCCCAAGCTGACTGTTTTAAGACCTTATTTTTGTGATACAGATATAATTTTTTTGGTAAACAAGCCAAGCTTTGGTCTGTTAATCAAATTTTTTCTGGTTCCCTGATGATACTTGCATAAGAAAAATAAGGTTTAAAAAAAAAAAAAAAAAAAAAAGGTTTGGCTTTAGGTTACCTTTATAGTGCTTTTCTCTGGACTAATCATTGTCCAACAGCAGACATCTGATAATTAATGATTTGAAAATACCAAAGCTGCCATTTTAATTATTTGTTAAGCTTATCTTAATCTGGTGGAGAGAATTCTCATGGAGTAGAGGCTAATGTTCTGGACTGTGACATTGAAGGAAGTGAGTTCAAACTCAAGAAGAGCTACTGCATTTACTTTCAGACTAATGCCCTTCTGGAAAGGTATATATTTCCTTATTCCCCTCACCACAGCTATGGGTTAAATAGTATCACAGCTGTTCTGATACAAGGAGGTTTAGGCATTTAAACAACCCATGAAGGTTGACATGCCTTTAAACAAAGAAACCAAACCATAGGAAAGGCATGAACTTATTCATCCGCCTCAGTTATGTGTTGAATAATATCATTACAGCTTTCCTACAAGGTGGCTTAAATAATCCAAACTTAATCTGGCACAATGCAACAAGTTTGGAGCACCCATTATTGACTGCACTAACAACAATAAAATTCATTAGCAAGATTAGGTAGAAACACTGCTCCAAAGTAATTTTCTCTTTTGATTTGAAATAATAATTCTGCTTGTCAATCAATATGCATCAACATTTTGGGTTGGGTTGGGACGAGACATGTGGCATTACATTTACAAAGCTTAGTCTGATGCAACACCACAAGTGTGGGTCAGCTAATCAAGATCAAATCTCATAATGGTAGAAATTGTCAACCATGTTAATGAGTGTTCCACATAGTTGCTTAATTTCTGCCTGTATTTGGTTTGGTTTAGAGTGCCTTCTTTGTTTAATGAAATATCAACCTTTGTGGGTTATTTAATGCTAAAGCCATTCTTGAGTTCTAACTTGCTTAATCTGATGTTATAGTATAGCACACCGGCCACAACACCATGGAGACGACTTCTGTCTGTGTCTGGTAGTCAAAGTCTAAGTGAAAGTAACAATTTAGAAAATCTGATTTTCAATGCCTCTTTGGTGGCTGAGAGGGGTTTCTATTTCTTTTCTCTCATTTACCATATTACAAATGGTTTGGTTGGGTTTTATGGCATATCAACCATTGTAGGTTATTTAATGCCAACTCCTCTTTATACATATGCATTAAATATATATCATTTGGTTTGGCTGGGTTTTATAGCATATCAACCATCGGAGGTTATTTAATGCCAAATCCTCTTTATACATATATATTAGATATATATGATTTGGTTTGGTTGGGTTTTATGGCATATCAGCCATTGTAGGTTATTTAATGCCAAATCCTCTTTATACATATATATTAGATATATATGATTTAGTTTGGTTGGGTTTGATCAACCATTGTAGGTTATTTAATGTCAAAACCTCTTTATACTTATTTATTAAATATATATGATTTGGTTTAGTTGGGTTTTATGGCATATCAAACGCTCTAAATTATTTAATGCCAAATCCTCTTTATACATATATATCAAATATAGATGATTTGTAATCATATTTTCTTGATTACATTTTTAAATGAGCTGGAGCTCATTTTTCCTTTCTTTTGTGGTTAAATGGTTTCCAGTATTGCTATCTAATACAAATAATTGTATTTACAATGAAACATTCGTTTGCACACAGTGAAATAGTTACAAGTATTGGTACATAAGAGTAATAATTTACTGTCAGTCATTTGTTTGCACATATTTAAATAGATATATACATATATGACATGTAAGAAATTAATTTGTCGGTAATTTTATTTTTAAATGAGTTAAAACTAATTTGCTTTGACACTTGTATTTCTGTTGTTTCTCCATAGCAATAACTGAAACCATTTAACTATCAGACACTTACGATTCTATTCAATATTAATCATTTGTTTGAGGATAGAGAAGTGGTTACAAGTATTGCTATTTAACACTAATTATTCTAGTCAACATTACTCATTCATTTGCACATAGTAAGATGGTTCCAAGTATTGCTATGTATCATTAATAAATCAATTAGACATCATTCATTTGTTTACACGCAGTTGAATAATCAAACAGTTCTTTTTCCTATAATTCAATTTGTTGTGGGTGACTCACCTATGACCAGAATAATGGACTTAGCCAAAGAGAATATTAAT
>CAUZXS010000146.1:45000-50000 GCA_963585895.1 Sepioteuthis lessoniana
ATATATGCATGCAAAAAATTATATGTGCACTGTGTGCATAGCAACAGTCTAAGTAAAAACAGAGCTACTGATCAACATTTTTCCGCTCATATATAATATGAAAGTGTATATAGATATGAGAAAGTACAGTATTCATATGTGGATAAATATGAATTAAGAGAGTCGAGTGTGTGGGTATATATATATATATGTATATATATATGTAAAGATGGTTGTTGTTGGTCCAAAGAAAGAATAAGGATATATCTTAAAATAGGAAGATCCATGAAGAGATTTGCATTTTTTGCATTTATTTATTTATCGATTTATTTTTTCATCTATTTATTCTTATTTATTAAATAAATTAAAAAAATACAAATCTCTTCGGGGACCTTCCTATTTTAATATATATATACACACACACACATACAGAGAGAGAGAGAGAGAGGAGACAGAATAATGTGTGTGCATATTTATACAGATATAAAGAATTGGTTTGGTTTCTTTGTTTAATGGCATATCAACTCTTTTTACGTTATTTAATGCCAAAGCCATTCTCCTAGAAGAACAATAGTGGTACTATTTAACCCATAGCTGGGAGGATAAGGGGGTTCATACCTTTCCCAAGGGTATTTGCCCGAAAGTGAACGTAATAGCGTGACTGGAGTACGAACTCGCATATTACGATTCCGCAGTCCATCACTTTAACCATTACACCACGAGGACACCCCCAGATATAAAGAATATAGCATCTGTGGATATAGATATGAGAAAGTACAGTGTATGAACATTGGTTTGGTTTAGTTGGGTTTTATGGCATATCAACCATTGTAGTTTATTTAATGCCAAATCCTCTTTATACATATATATTAAATATATATGATTTGTAAATATTTTTTGGATAACATTTTTAAACGAGCCTGAGCTCATGGTTTTACACAATTAAATGATCAAACAACTTTAATTAAAACAATTTAGTTTAGCATGTCATTTGTTTGCTCTAGTTTAAATATCAAACAGTTCTATTTGACCCATAGATAGCTTCGTGCGACTTCATGGTTTAGAAGAGTTTTCCGCCTCTTGGATGGAAGCAAATGGAAACACATCAGATGCAGAGAAATGGTCCTAAACCAAACCAATTTTTAATTTTCCATCACCGAAATGTTATCAGCAAAATTTTGACAAATCTTATATATCATATATATATGTATAAGGGGGATTTGGCATTAAATAACCTACAATGGTTGATATGCCATAAAACCCAACCAAACCAAATCATATATATTTAATATATATGTATAAAGAGGATTTGGTATTAAATAACCAGCAATGGTTGATATGCCCTAAAACCCAACTAAACTAAATCATATATATCTAATATATATGTATAAAGGGGATTTGGCATTAAATAACCTACAATGGTTAAAATACCATAAAAACCCAACCAAATGTACAAACAATTCACTTATAAATCATGTGTATAACCATTTAACTGTGTGCAAACAAATGGCTGATGTTAAATCATATTTTGAGTGTTATATAGCAATACATAAAATTATTTAATTGTGTGCAAACAAATTAGCTCCAGCTTGTTTAAAATGTTATCTATAAATTATTTGTTAACAAATCATAGGTTTTATGTAGGTATAAACAAGATTTGGCATCAAATAACCAACAAAAATTGATATGCCAAAAAAAAAAAGAAGAAAAAAAAGGACCCCCCGCCAAAAAAAAAACAACCAATCAAATGCCTTAAAATTATACTAGTTAATTTGATTTGAATTAATCAAATTAACTAGTATAATTTTAAGTTCATTTACTCATCAAACCTTTTCTGCATTTACTTAGGCCAGGTCGGGTCAAAAGATCAGCTTATTTGATGATAACGTTTTACACTTGTTAGACTCATCTAAGCCAACAAGAATTTTTAACTACTCCAGCATCTCTTGATAAGTTTATTCTCAGGAAAAAGTTCTGTTAAGACTTATCAAGTGGAGTGTAGCTATGTGACATAACTATCTAGGGTAACACCACCTGTGTTATGCCACACCCAAAGGCTAACTCACCCACTCTTATTTATCAGCCATTGGTTTGGTGGCACATCAACCATAATAAGTTATTAATGCCAAATCCATTTTTATACATATAAACAATTCTATTTCAAAAAATTTAGTTTAGTATAAGTATATTTTTGTTTACACACAGTTAAATGTCAAAACAGTTCTCTTTCAAGCAATACAGTTTAGTTCTATTTGACCCATAGATAAGCATCCTATCGGGTGCTACCACTCAGAGCCAGAGTGGACCTGGGAGCAATGGAAATGAAGGGGTACTCAGAATTCCCCAAAGCTCCAGCATTACTGGAACCTCGTTATCAGATTGTTTAGTGTTATATCCAGGACACTCGTTGGGAGGGTCTTACCCCTCTGCTGAGAAGCAGTCTGTGTATTCTGCCGCCTCAGCCAATTGGGCAAGACCTGTGTTGTGCCACACCCAAAGGCTGACTTACCCACTCTTATCTATCAGTCATTGGAGAATACTAGTTAAAAAATATTTCTGTCAAGATATTGGTAGCTTTACTTTTACACAATGCATCCTGTTTTTTCAAATCCTGAATGAATAGCCTCATTCTAAGGGCATCTTCTCTCAGAGTTTCAGATATTTACAATTTTGAATGGAAGTAGTTTGATTCCAAAAAATTAATTTATTACTATTTTTATGCTAAACGCTGTACTTACTGCAATAGTTATAGCCAGATGAAATGGAATCGGCAACTCAAATTAAAATTCAAGATAAATCTGTTCGGGCAATACTTTGCATTAATGCTCTTGTGAAAGGCATGAACCCATCTGTCCTCCCTTCAGCTATCAGTTAGGCTTACTAGGATTTTTTAGTCTTAGTAAAGCAGCTCATCTTGAAGAAAGAATATTCTGAATTCCAACCAGTGTTATTTATCAAAATTTCTGAGATGAAGTTTAGTGTATTTGGACTACTGTCTTCATCTTTTATTATTATATCCACAATGTTTTGGCCTTCTTCAGGTGTTTCGTGTCAAACTCTGAAGCCCACACAGAATGTTAAATCAAACCCTTTATTTAATCCCTTTAATCATAACCTGGTACAAGTGTTAAATCTATAGTAAATATTCTTTGTTATTTACCAGTAGTCAGGATTGAACCTGCAACCTCCAGATGATTTTATGCAGAAGCACTTTAATCAAACACCTATATTCATTATGCTACATGTCCTGCCAACCACCATGCTTATCTTGTTCATGTAATATAATAGCCGAGGGATTTCGTTTTATATATCTTGCCTTTCAATTTAGTTAGGCTGAGAACCTTTTGCTTAGCACATGGGTTAGTTAGGTGCAACATGAGCGCAGGTGTTCACACACGCGCGCGCGTGCGGGGGACGGATGTGTCATTCAGAGAAGTCAAAATAGAAATCCCAGATAAAAAATGTGACCGCAGGATGTGAATGACGTCATGCACCGGAAGCGTGCGTGGAGGATTTTGGGGATTTAAGAAAAGTCAGTTAGTTGAGTTTTAGCGTCCGAAGAAGACGGTTGACTTTCGGGGCTCGCCGAGATCAGACCAGTAGTTTGCAGCAGGGTGCCGAGCATGGTGGGGGGAAGATGGAAAAGTCAGCATAGAAAGATTGTGTATCACTCTCCTTATGTCGAATTACCTTTAACTCAAAGGTAATAAAAAGTTTCGTACCTGAACTAAGAAGTCATAAATGTTTTTTTTGTGTTTCAGGATTCCTATGTTATTTATATATGAGTTGTGAACATTCTATGTACATTTCACATATTCATGTATAGCTATGTAACATTCAGAAAGGCATGAATCTACCTCTTCTCTCAACCAGCTATGGGTAAATAGTAGGATAGACTGTGCTCTTTAGCAGTAGTATGTTTACCAGTTAAGGATTGGGAAAATACCTATTGTCTGTTGGGTAAAAATTGGCCCAAATATTATTATTATTATTATTATTATTTCTGTATAACTTGCAACCCTAACTTTCGACAAAAAAATACTTGGAAAAATGAAAATTCTCATGTATAATACACACTGTTGTTTTAGAATTTGCAAAAGCTAAATTTAACCTGAATTTAGCAGTCGTTCAATATTTTATCTGTTTACACTGACTAAAGTAAGAATTTATATTGTAGACATGTTTTGAAGCACAAAATTTAAACAGTATCTAGGACAAATTTTCATTCAAAAACCCAACAAACTTGTGATGAAAATAAGTTCACATTCGAAGAAACTAAATTATAATATACAACCACTGGATTTTGACAAACAACAAGGAACACACACACACATCATATATATATATATATATATATAAATATAATCTTATATTTTTATTCTTTGACAGTGATGCTTGTATGGAGCAGGGGAGCAGTTGGAAAGAGTTTGCACACACAAAGGAACTATCAGGAGTCTGACACCCAGTGGGAACCACCTTCAGTCAAAATTCTAGACCTTATATAGTCTTAAAAACTCTCACACAACCCACATAGACATGCCTTTTCATCCACACAATGTTTTTTTTTTTTTTACATCGGTCATGGTTTAACCCCACGCAATGCTTGTTCTCCATTGGTCACGGCTTACACCCACGCATTGCTTAGTTGATTTTATTGACGGCCAAATATATCTTTCAATTAAATCTGCCATGTACATTGCAGGTCAAGGCAATATATTACATATAAATAAACACACATTCTAGTGAATATGTCATTGTAATAGTGGAAAACACATTAGTTTGGACTATAAATGGAACTTACATTCAGTCATCTTGTCACAAATGTGGAGAGCCAAGTGGCCAGAAAAAAGTTAATGATATTATTCTTGTGCATAATACACACTTCTAATGTTGGATATTGATTGGAAGATCCCTTTGACATGCCAAATAAGTTGCATAGGTGGCATAACAAGAAGTGCACCCCTTTCCTAAAGTAAACAGGACACAGGTTGTCCCCAGTGGAAGTGCTACATAAGTTGCAT